>QZGG01000299.1:0-172303 GCA_006409495.1 Sedum album | reverse complement strand
TCGTCTCCTACTGCGAATCTCTTCTCAATGATTTTCTTATCGTGCCACTTTTTTGTTTTCTCTTTGTAGACTTTCGCGCTTTCATATGCGTTTAAGCGTATCTCCTCGAGTTCATGTAGTTGAAGAATACGGTGTTCCCTGCAGCTCTAGTATCGAAATTCATCTTCTTGATAGCCCACATGGCTTTGTACTCGATCTCTACCGGCAAGTGACAAGCTTTTCCGAAGATAAGTTTGTATGGAGACATACCAATAGGGGTCTTGTAGGCTGTCCTATAAGCCCATAGTGCGTCATCTAGCTTCGACGCCCATTCCTTCCTTGCTCCTGAAACGGTCTTTTCTAAAATAGCTTTGATCTCTCTATTCGAAACTTCTACTTGACCACTGGTTTGGGGATGGTAAGGTGTCGAAATCTTGTGATATACTCCATGTTTTCGAAGCATCTTCTCGAGTTGTTTCTCCTTAAAGTGCGTTCCATTGTCACTAATGATAGTTCGAGGTACACCATATCTAGGAAAATGATCTTCTTAAATAATTTCTTTACGGACTTGGCATCGCATGTGGGTGTGGCTATGGCTTCTATCCACTTAGACACATAGTCAACCGCTACTAGAATGTACTTGTTTCCGTAAGATGAAGGAAAAGGTCCCATGAAGTCAATTCCCCATACATCAAAAATTTCTACTTCGAGTATACCCTTCTGAGGCATCTGATCTCTCCTCGAGATGTTTCCCGATCTTTGGCAAGCGTCGCACGATTGAACATACTTATGAGCATTTGAAAAATAGTTGGCCAATAGAATCCGACTGCAATACTCGAGCGGCTGTTTTGGATGTGGATCCGTGTCCTCCCGAGAATGAAGAATGACATTCGCGTAAGATTCTATGTTGATCTTTTTCTGCTACACACGTACGATATATGCCATCGACTCCTAACTTATAAAGATAAGGTTCGTCCCAATAGTATCGAGTAGCGTCTCGGAGAAATTTCTTCTTTTGTGCATACGTGATCTCTGGTGGTAGCGTTCCACAAACAAGATAGTTCACAAAATCTGCGTACCAAGGGTCTTTGTTTTGAGCTGAGTCTATGGATAACAAGTATTCTCCTAGGAATGAATCCTTGATAGGGTCTCCACTTCCTTTATCTCTAAGGTAGTCTCGAGTCTAGATAAATGGTCGGCTACTACGTTCTCGACTCCTTTCTTGTCTCTGATCTCTATGTCGAACTCTTGCAATAAAAGGATCCATCTAATAAGTCTTGGTTTTGCGTCCTTTTTGTTCATCAAGTATTTGAGTGCTGCGTGATCCGAGTAAACAATGGTCTTTGATCCAACGAGGTATTGTCTGAATTTTTCGAATGCGTAAACTACCGCTAACATCTCCTTCTCGGTTGTGGTGTAGTTTTCTTGGTTGCATCGAGTGCCTTGCTCGTGTATTGAATGACATGAAGACGTTTATCAACTCTCTGTCCGAGGCATGCTCCAATCGCTCCGTCGCTTGCATCGCACATTAGTTCGAACGGTAAATCCCAATTTGGTGCTCGAACGATCGGGGCGGTTGTGAGTAACTTCTTTAACGTCTCGAACGCTTCATGACATTTATCATCGAACACAAACTTAACATCGTTAGCGAGAAGGTTTGTGAGTGGTTTTGCTATCTTCGAGAAGTCTTTGATAAATCTTCTGTAGAATCCGGCGTGTCCGAGAAAGCTTCTAATACCTCGTACATCCTTAGGCGGTGGAGCTTCTCGATCACCTCGATCTTGGCTTTGTCGACTTCTATTCCTCGTTTTGAAACTAGTGTCCGAGCACTATTCCTTCTTGAACCATAAAATGACATTTCTCCCAGTTTAGAACTAGGTCCATCTCAATGCATCGAGCTAGAACTTTGGATAGATTCGATAAACAATCGTCAAACGAGTCCCGTAAACTGAAAAATCATCCATAAAAACTTCCATAGTCTTCTCGAGGTACTCGGAGAAAATGGACATCATACACCGTTGAAAAGTTCCCGGAGCGTTGCATAACCCGAAAGGCATTCTTCTATACGCGAACGTTCCATATGGACATGTGAACGTGGTCTTCTCTTGATCCTCGGGGTGGATAGGTATTTGGAAAAATCCACTATACCCGTCGAGGAAACAAAAGTACTCGTGCCCGGAAAGTCTTTCCAACATTTGATCCACGAATGGAATAGGGAAATGGTCTTTTTTAGTTGCTTTATTAAGTTTTCTATAATCGACACACATCCTATATCCGGTTACGGTTCTAGTGGGGATTAATTCATCATTTTCGTTTTTAACTACGGTTAATCCTCCTTTCTTTGGAACGACGTGGATTGGGCTAACCCAATCTGAATGGGGATCGAGTATATGATTCCTGCATCTCTAAGTTTTGTTATTTCTTTCAGAACAACTTCACCTAATTTGGGATTTAGTCTCCTAAGAAACTCCCTAGATGGTTTTGCGTCATCGCATAAACGAATCCTATGCATGCATACGTCGGGACTAATTCCTTTTAAATCATCTATAGAGTGTCCTATAGCATCTTTATGTGTACGTAAAACATGCATGAGTTTCATAGTTTCATCTTGATTTAGCAAAGCACTTATAATTACTGGCGAAAATTTTTCTGAAACTAAAAATTCGTACCTTAGATTTGGTGGAAGAGGTTTCAATTCCTGACCAAATTCATTACCTTTGCTCGAGTTGCTTATGATTGAATGATTACATGTAAGTTCCTGCTCGGTCAAATTCTGCT
Source organism: Sedum album (assembly GCA_006409495.1). Taxonomy (NCBI): domain Eukaryota; kingdom Viridiplantae; phylum Streptophyta; class Magnoliopsida; order Saxifragales; family Crassulaceae; genus Sedum; species Sedum album. Next base: position 169,546 of record QZGG01000299.1, on the reverse strand, counting down.
CGATCAAATTCTGCTCGACAAATTCTGCTCGACCGAAAATGACTCGGTCGAGTACTCGGTTTCATCCATGAGATTCGACATATTTTCATCTTTCTTTCCTTCACTTTCAAGAAATGTTAGCGGAAATATTAACTATATCACTATTTGAAACATTAGCATCAAACAAATCACAATCCAAAGAACAAGTAGGTGCTTTCATCATTTTAGAAAGATAAAATTTTACCTTGTCCTCACCTAGGTCCAACTCGATTGAACCATCGCCACAATTTATCAATGCCTTGACTGTGTTTAAAAATGGTCTTCCCATAATAACAGGAATTTCGGCATAAGGGTTATCATCCATTTCTAACACATAAAAATCCACAGGAACATAGAATTCTCCAATTTTAACAGGCATATCTTCTAACACACCAATTGGTACTCGTTTAGACCTATCAGCTAGTCTAAGAATTAAAGTGGTGCTAGAAAGTTCTCCTATTCCTAATTTTTCATATAAGATAAATGGCATTATGGAAACTCCTGCTCCTAGATCACATAAGGCATCATCAATATTCTATATCTCCTACGACGATCGGTATAGTGAATGAACCATAATCTTTTTGTTTCTTAGGCATCTTACGTTGTATTACGGCACTAGAATTAGGTCCTAAGGCAACATGGTCTACATCACATAATTCACGACGATGAGTTATAATATCTTTTAAAAATTTAGCATAGGTGGGCATTTGAGAAATTACCTCTGAAAATGGTAGAGTGATGCTAAGCTTTCCGAGAATTTCAGCAAACTTCTTGAATGCGGCTGTTTTTTTCTTCTTTTGTCTGTGTTTGGGAATGGAAGTGGTGGAACGTAAGGTGGTGGTGCTACGTAAGGCGGCTCACTTTCCTTGTCCGTGGCTTCCTCTTCCTGCTCGGGCTGCTGAGTGTTACTCGGTTCATCTTGCTCGGCTGAATTTTTGGTGCTTTCTTTGGTCTTGGTCCTTCAAGCTCCTTACCACTCTTCAAAGTGATAGCGCTTAAGTCGGCTGAGTTTATTTCGGGTTGAGAAGGAAGTTTTCCGGGATTCCTTGAATGCGTTGAAGCGAGTTGCGCAAATGTGTCTCAAGCATCTTCTGTTCGGCTTTTCCTTGTTGGATTTCCTCGAAATATTCTGAATGTCTTTGCTCTGTTGTGCTTGAGTAGCTATCATCTGAGTCATTAGTTGCGCTAAGGTGGGTTCCTCGGATTTCTTGTCTTCCTTCCTTTGGTTGAAATTCTGATTTGTGCTCGGGCCGTAGTTCTGACTCGAGGCTTGGTTGCTCGGGTAGTCTCCTCTAGCTTGGTCTCGTGGGTAGTATTGAGACTTACCTGGGTTTTGGTTATTCTTACCCTTGAGTAGGTATGGTGGTTTCAAATCTGAGTAGAATCTAGTCTGCCTTTGTTGAGGGGGTACGTAGGATCCTTGTCCTCGAGCTATGTAGCTAACGTCTTCTCCTCCTTTAGGTCCGTAACTTCTTCAGTGTGCTCGCTAACCTCGTAGACGTTGATTGTGTTTTCTTCTTATCTAAGTTAAGGTTAGAAAGGGTTTGCACTAAAGAGTTAACGGTTTTTGAAAGGTTATTAAAGTCGGCTTTCGTGACTGAATTCGTACTCGGCTCAAGTTCCTCCTTCTTTAGATGGTTTCGGTCTCCACCCCATTGGTGGCTGTTCCATGCGAGTTTCTCTATAACCTTGAATCCTTCGCTCGCGGGTAGTCCCATGATGCTTCCTCCGCTTCCTTGATCCATGCGTAATCGCTATTCTCGTCCATTCCATCGTAGAACATCGACAACAATTCCCATTTGTTATATCCATGATGAGGACATTCGCGTTGAAGTCCTTTGAATCGTTCGTACGCTTCATAAAAAGATTCATTGTTGCCTTGCACAAATTTGTTAATTCTATCCCTAATACGTTTTACCTTTGCAGGGGGAAAGTATTGGTTTACGAAAGCTTGGCTAAGGCGTCCCATGTCTTGAATGTGTTTGGCTCGTGTCCTTGAAGCCAATCTTTCGCTCCATCGGTTAAAGAAAATGGAAATAGCTTCATGTAAACTATTTCTCTAGGTACTCCTGCAAATTTATACGTACGGCATAATTCAGTAAAATTATTAAGATGAACGTGAGGGTTACCGTATCCGTCGAATGATTCACTCTTGATCATTTGGATGAGTCCTCCTCGAAGTTCAAAGTCATATCCTTCTTCATTGGAATGCGAATGGGAGAATCATAACTTCCAATGGTTGGAGTTATGTAATACTCGGCTGGTTGCTCGACCTCAGCCCCTGCTCGAGCTGCTCCTTGATTTTCCATATCTGGTCGAGTAAGTTTCCTGATCGGTCGAGTAAGATTTGTTCTCGGTTTCTTGGTATTGTCCACGAAGTTAAGGTTAAAGGTCTAGAAGATCTCGAAGAGCTAGAACTTGAATTTGTGACGTCCACTTGCACCTTTTTCTTCGCTTTAGAGTTTGATTGCATTCACCTACAAAAAGATGAATTTTAGTAATAGCTAGAAAAATAAGCAAATGAAAGTTTTTATTACTACTTTTTTTTATTTTTTTATATTTACGATTTCGAGTGACTCGAAATCTAGAACTAAAAATTAAACTAGTGAAAGATTTTAAAAACTAAAAACTAAACACCGTTCCCCGGCAACGGCGCCATTTTGACGTGTGATTTAGTGATAATATTCCGACACGCAACTCAAAAGAATTTATAGAACTAGGGGTGACCTAGTGTCGAACCCAAGGGAACAGTGGAGTCAAGTTATATTTCAAACTCGATTACTAGCTTTTAATTCTTACACTCGATTACTAGCTTTCAATTTAGTTCTTAAGTGTTTTATTTATTTCAAAGGCAATATTATTTATTCAAAAGGCAATATTTAAAGAAAAGGTTTTGTTATCAAATATTAAAAACTATGACAAGGATGAGAATCCTCCACTAATACTTATGGTTTCACTCGAACAAGATATATAAATCCTCACTCCGTGTTAGATTTATATTATAGTTATGAATTTCCTTCTTGATGACAATTTAATATAGAACGTATAGTTATATGATAATATAAATCCTCACTCCGAATGTTGGATTTATATTATAGAATTTAGACTGAGTAGCATTAGCATACGAATCCTCACTCCGAATGTTGGATTCGCACGTAAACATCTACTCGACTAGCTTCATTCCTCCCGGTGTTTTCACTAATCTGTCCAAATACGCTTATTAATACATTCATGCACCAAATATACTCGCTGCTCCGCTTTGCTAATATACTCGATCTAATGGTTGTATTGATTCTAAATAATCTAAGTTCACCTCCGGTCCTTCCCTAGAATACTACTCGACCTACTCTTCTAGATGTTTTGTCAGGACACCTATTTATGAAGATAAGCTCGGGTATGATTCAACACACACAATATCATACAAGAATTGATTCATATAAATTAAATAATCATGTTCTAGTTATTCATAAGCACTAGAGATTCATCAAATCCTATCATAAGGAAACTACTCACTCATCTCGAGTGATAATGCAAACATGTTCAAACGATTGTAAGTAAAACGATTGTAAATAAAACAAGAGTAAAGTTTAGAAATTCTCAGTGATTGATGATCCACGGTCGAGCTCCAAGCTGCTGCAATTCCTCGTTATCTCGAGTACAAAATCTGGTTGTATAATTCAAACTATCTTCTGAGCTCTCTCGGCTCCTTCTTCACTTGGTTTACTCGACTAGACTCAATCACTTTACTAGGGTTTTCTGCCCCCTAGGCAGCAACCTTCTTCAAACCTCTTGTGATGTTTATATAGTGAAGTGCAATCACAAGGGTCGAGTGAATGAAAGGTCTTGCCTTAACTTCTATCATAAATGGCCGAGTAAATGGGAAGTCTTCCTTATCCACTTGTGTTAAATGATCGAGTAAGTGGAAGGTCTTCCTTATCTTCTTGTATTAAATCACTCGAGTTAATGGAGATAATCCATACGAAGGGTCTTGGTCACGTGATAACTTTGCTCGAGCAGTGTACTTACTCAGTCGAGTAACTTGGTCGAGTAACTTGTTTTAGCTCGAGTCAGGTACTTTAGTGCACTCGGTCTAAGAATTGCAGAAATGCTCCAAATTATGTCTGATTTAGGCCGAATTCACGTGCTTTTCCTCATATTTCCATTTGTGCTCCTTCGTAAGGCTTGAATCGTGCTTTTGACCTGAAACATCAATCAAAGTATCAAAAGTAATATATTTTACATTCAAATCATAGGAAATAAGCATAAAAGTAGGGGCTTAAAATAGACATTTCTAACACTGATCAGATTCCGTGTTACTTTAAGGATATTCCATTAGGTGGCCTTCTAAGGACCACATCAAGGTTGGAAAGTGCGAATGCATTCTTTAATGGTTTTTGAAACAGGGATGCAATTGCTGGCTGTGATGAGGGGATTCGATTGTGCAATGGACAACCAACGAAATACACAGTCCAAGTATGATCACGAAACCAAAACCGAATTCCCCAAAATCATAACTCCTTTTAAGGTAGACTAGCAAGCTACTGAAGTTTATACGTATTCTAATTTCAGACATTGCCGAAAGGAGATTGTAGCATCTTGTTACACATTATCAGTTAGTGGAGTTTCAGTTTTTAAAGGAGTGACAATATATGCGCGAAGGGAGAATCAACATCCTCATATCACCTCTCAGGCAATATGTCATACATTTTATTTGTTTATTTTATGTTCAAACAATTGACTTTATTTTTCTAGGTTCATATCACCGATGACAAGTCCACATTTCACTGTGCATGCAAATTCTTTGAGAAAGTCGGACGAGGAATATATTTGTGTCTTTTAAATCGATTGGGATAATAAAATTTCTGCCATGTACATTCTTGAATGTCGGATGAGGAATGCTATTGTCTATGCTAATGAGGGTTTCGAAAAATAATTTATAGACCAGTGTAACTACATTCAAGAGCTCAACAAAGAGTCTAGTGATATATGGTTGGAGTTCAAGACTTGTATGGAAATCGTTTGGAACAATATAGGTAAGAAAGACCAAATGTTGTCCTGGTGAAAGAAATATGTTCGACATTAGAGGCCACCACATCTGGCCGACCTTCAAAAGAAAAGAATCGAATGATCACTGAATTAATTGATGCGCTTTACCCATTAGAAGTTACGGTATTACCCCCAAAATATGTTTACATAAAGGGGTCGGGGAGAGGATAATCGGCGATGCTAAGCGCAATGTTACAAAGTTGAAGCGGTCTTCGCAATTGTGCCAGATATGTAAGAAACCTAGTCATGACACTCGGACATGTGACTCAAATCCAAAAAATGAAGTTAGGTAAATCCTCCAACAACCGAAGAAAATTCGCCTTCTCTACCAACTTAGGATAAACTTTCCCACCAAGAATTGTGTTACACTTGTAAATCCATGTGTGACGAAACTACTTTTTGATAAACCAATGTCTTTCGCATTTTTTCCTGTACGTTGACACTCTTATAAAAAATACAAGCGTAAAATACAAAACGAAACTACTTCGATTGTGCAAGATATGTAAATAACCTGGGCATGACACTCGTACATGTGACTTCAATCCAATAAATGAAGGTAGGTATATCTCTCCAACAGTCGAAGAAAATTTGCCTTCTCTACCAACTTAGTAAACTCTCTCACCAAGAATTGTGTTACACTTGTTAATCTGTGGGTGGCAAAACCTGCTTTTTGGTAAATCGATGTCTTTCGCATCTTTTCCTGTATGTTGACACTCTCTTATCAAAAATGCAAGTGTAATAATGCAAGTGTAAAATGAAAACTAAAATGCAAGTGCAAATTCAAAATACAATTATAAAATGCAACTTGAAATTTCAGTTAGGACATCCAATAATAAAATGTCTCTTCGATTCATAAAAAAATAAAAAATAAAATGATAATACCATATCCTGGGTGCAAGTTACAGGTTCAGAGGAGTTCTAACACTAACCATAAAATATTACAAAATGTCACAAAAACCCCGGTGCAAACCAAAACACACAACATTCTTTACACAATTCTTTGCAAGTGTCCTATTTTTGCATTCCCGAATAATGCGTAACTTATAACACTTATGCTGATGATTTTGCATGCTCCTACGTTAGCCTGACTATTTTGATGCCAGTTTCATTGCATGGAGAATTGAGAATTTGGTACAGATACAACTATTACGAGCCTTTGGGTTGCCATGCTCCACTAGGACGGTAGTTACTGCATCTTTATGTTTTTCAAACACGTAATTTATTTTACCAACGCAATAACGATTTCAAAACATTGGTCAACATAACGGAGGTATTAAAAACATAAACTTACCAAAATGTATATTTTCCTGCTTTATTTATCCAATCCATTCTCGGTATCATGGAAATTGTTGTCGAGCAATTGAATAGAAGAGGTCTTCATCTTCAACACCAGGAGAAAAATAGACAACTATTTTCCCCAGCCACTCTAACGGGGACAAATACCTACTGAATACAATTGTATATTTTACTGGATCAATGCCGATACTTGATAAATAACAACATCTAACTACCAAACATACGCTCTTACCATTTTACTATCCTGCAATATCTCGTCGACATTCTCACCCAAAAACTTCTCAATGGTGTATCTGATAGATTCTAGTTGATCTACCGGATTTTTGATATTTAGCATTCAACTCCACAACGATAGTGTCAATACATTTGTTGACGGGATATAACGTTATTTTAAAACTAGATGTCTACCTACCCACATATTGAAGCAAAGAATTGTTTGACTTGGAAAAGACTCATCTTTTAGTTCTTTAACAATGTTATGCAGCGCATCCATGTATTTATAATCCCCACACTCAAAGGTTGCCCAATTTCCATGCTCTGGAACTCGTCTAAAGTTACTTTAATTTCTTCATTCTTGAATAGGTAAATGCTGCACAAAAAATCGGTAAGAGCCCGTCAATTTGTAGAATTTTTTGAAAAATAAACATTTTATCTGTGGGTGAAGTAGTTTTATGTCATCAAAAATTTGTAGACTATCTTAGCGTTGTTGCATCATGGCTTTGGAATTGTGCACGTCCTCAGACACCAAGGAGATTTCATTCTCCCGAATCATTTTATCTTCCTCTTCTGCTGGGCTGCGGTGACGCTGCCAGATGCTACCTGCGGAATGTCAGCATTTTTTTCCACAAATCCAGGGGACGCAGCCCTTAATGGTTCAGCTGGTATCACCACATTATTCAAAGGAACACCATGAAACACCTTTGATGATATGTTAGCCAACATGTCATCACTATCAACCAACCCCTGATCCCCCTTGATACGTTGCCATAGTACACACATCCTCAACTTCGTCATTACTTCCTGTCTTTGTTTTATCCTGGTACACTATGATTGTATTATTGTCCCCCGGGCTCACACCCACCTCACATGTCATTACCTGCGTTGATCACATCATCACTTATAAGCCAATCATCTGCCCCCCATTTAAACACTTTTCACTGTCCCCCTCTTGTAAGGGTTGTTCATTGATCCCTTCCGGATATGGCAATGTATTCATATCTCATGCCTTTGTTCCGGTAGAGTATAATGACACTATTGCCCTCCATACTCTCCCCACCACTAACTTTGATAAGTCATTTACATTGGGACTTTTTGCACTTTCATCATGACACATTTGAAAAGGTGGAGTTACCCTAAATTTAAGTTCGGTGCGTCAAGATGACATTCTGAACAGTTCTTCATGCACGCCAATATTCACATCAATATTTGAAACAGTAGCTTAGTTTCTTGATGCATTACCTCGACGCCTACGTTCGAACTTCTTCCCAAACTTTTCTTTTACTTTTTGGTGGTTGCACTCTCAACTTCTGGATCAAAACATCCCCACTTACCACACCGCCTCCATCCTTTCCACATATTATCTCGCTGACGTTTTCCAACCATTTCACACATTCTTTACTACCAACACCATCATTAACTTGTACAATTTCATCCCTCAAACCATCCACATCGTTCTCTTTTTTTTCTCAATTGAGTTAACCTCTTCAACATTAATCATTCCTTCTTTATTATGCTTGACAGTCCCAACATTTTCAAACTGGTCCATTCCAGATGCAACTGGACCAAAAACAACTTCCCATTTTTCTTTTCCACCCATTCTTATCCCTAGATTACGGTGTATTTCAACCAATTCTTATCAATACAACCTTTCTTATATATCATCATGTACTCACTGTTAGGTTGTATAATTTTAGCGGCTATATCTCTAAGTTCTAAGCACAATAGCTCCTCAAAGGAATAAGTTCAGCAACTCCAACTTTATAAATACAAACAAGAACTAAGGGAGGTATTTGAAAAGACTGGAACTGTACCTGGAATGCATCCACAAAATCGCAGTTTGCATTGTTTGCTACCTCGCATTGATTCTTGTTTAATTATTAGCTGGCACGCCCCCTTTGTTATTTTCTTAAACCACCAAATTATCTAACCCCTATATACTATTCCCCTGGATTGTCTGTTATAGGTTCAACATAATTTTATTAACCAGATGCAACTACGAAACTGAGCAATTAAACGCATTTTAGATATTCAACTAGCATACGCAACTATCAAATGTAACTTATGAATGTAACTGTGAAATGCAACTAAAAATTCCAGGGGAATAAAATCCAACATCATATGCCCACATATATTAACTACATCACATGGTCAACCATCCACGCAACATCTGAATTATATTGCACATTACCAAAACAAAACAAAGGCTATACCCTGTAATGAGGTCCTCAGCATAAGTGTTGCACACAAATTCATTGTAGGTGTTATTATCATCTGCATTTTCTACTTCTTTATCAACATCCCACTCTACTTCACACTATTTAATATTGCCTACATTAAGTTGTTCACAATTAATATCGCTCCAGTTCATTGTGAACTTAAAACATCAAAAGAGTTACCTCACGTCCTCCTCCTGGAACATTAGCTACCTGGTGCACATCAGCAGACATTTTCGGATACCGTTGCTCGTGCAAATAAGTTTAAGTCAGATTATTTTAAATTCTGAAATAAATAAGTTTAAGGTAACTCAAATGCATATAAGTTTACTCAGTCAACTTACTATAAGGAACAGTATTGGGCCTTTAAAATATGGTATTTTCTTCTCATTCCAATCCCTCTTCTTCTCAATCAGATATTTCAACACCAAAGCACACCAATTGAAGTGTGTGATTCTGCCCAAATTCTTCTCCTTTAAGAAAGGAATGATCTCCATGCTCACTTGTCCGTTTTTGCTCTTACAGATCATCATAAAATAGAAAACCGTCGGGAAAATGCATCCTAAACCATCTCTTCCTAACCTGTTCGCAAAATCTCTTAACCCGTAAATTACCTCACTCAAATTGCATTTCCTAGATTCGCAATGCATCATCATTTTTCATTGGACAAGAGACACATCACATTGGTTTACATGCTTCCTCAGCACGATCTACTTCTTTACCTTTGGCAATCCTAGTATCCTCATGACCATTTTTTCTGTAATAGGTAGCCTCTTCCTGCCCCATCTTAGAGAATGACGAGCACGTCGTTGAGTGCTGCAAATTTGTCCCGACTCTCCTCACTAGTATAGTATTGGCAAGCTGGGGTCGAATCCACAGGGAACGGTGGAAGTCTCTTTTCAACTACAAACTAAGATTGGGTTGTGCGTGAGTTTAAAGAAAGAAAGAAAAACTGCTGCGCAAGTACAACTGGCGCACACACAGACAGCAAGTATGAAAGACGCAAAAATTATGCAAGAGATGAATCCGGTTCAGATTCTTCACTATGAACTCTATGTTTTATCCTTGGTCACTAAAGGCACATGATATAATTGTCCACGTAGATTAAGGTCCTGTCACAGCTTAATAACCTACACATACATTCCGGTCAAGGTTTGTATGATATTACTACTCAATCTAGTCTAGTCAATAACGAATCCGGTCAAGGTAGTTACTGCCTATTCTAGTGTTACTCCTATCATTCACAGTCACGTACTTCTGATAGTTTAACTATAGATACTAGATTCTACAACTAAGTCTGCGGTGCAAGGCTTCGCTTAATTGTCTAACCTAATTATCATGCAATGGAGTGCGGAATAATAATACTAACTTGATCATGTAAATTAAGAACAAGACCTCAAAAACATATTATTCATAGATCCAAATCCAAACCGAAATCAGTAAGTTAGCTAGACATACTGATCAACTAAATAACAAGACAAATCTGTATGTGCGTCGTCAGGCTCGCGTGACAGTTGCGCGCACGTCTTCGCCGGAATTCTGCTCTGCGCCGTCAGCTCTCTCTAGTGTGTCTCTTGAGATTTCCATAAGCTTTGTATTTATAGTCCTTGCCTTCTAGGGTTTCCACGAATATTTAGGCAAGAATATCTGAGGGAAATCATCTTTATCTCTAAAAATCAGCTTAGGAAATATTAAATCTCCAAAAACTGAACTTAGAAATATTCTCGCGCGTGATGACGTCATCGTTCCGAATATCTCGCTGTCTGCTGACGTCACCGTTTTGCTGTCTTCTGCGCGACCTTCACTCGCGCGCCATGTTGCTCGCGCGCCAGTGGCCTTTTGTCTGTTGTCGTTGCCTTGTTATCTTTTTGCTCGAGATTCAGCCTCCTTGTTGCGTTTTTGTTCTAACTCTTCTTTAAGACCTGAAATACAAAACTACACCAAAAGCGTAATCTTATACCATAATATGTTAGAATAAAAGCAGTGTAAAGGACATATAGCGTACAACTGCACTCTATCAAATCCCCCACACTTACTCTTGTTCGTCCCTGAACAAGTCGGCTTCCTTACCTCTTGTGTACTGCACGCGTGAATGTTGGACTTACTGCGCCACACATGTGCGCCACTCTCACAACCTGCGCAATTGTGACTCTACAACACTAAACGATTAAGTAACTGATTCTAACCTTGTGTTACCTCTCTTGTGGAATGCAAATCAATTTGGATGATTGGGAGATAGTCCTGCTTAAGCACCGGTCACCGAATTCTTCTTGATTCGCGATTGCATGGTTATTCGTATCCGCTTTCTTTGGTACGTGATTGATCCGCGTCTTAGGGTTTTCTGAGCTCTACGTCTTTGACGCTTTACTGTTTGTTTCTCGGACATATTGATAATCTCTGTTGCACAATTTCTTCTTTTCATCGTTTCGGCCTTGTAAGCTTTCACTTTGAATTGAATACTCTGCTTTCTGGTCCGGATCCTTATTTTTCCCTAGAACGGCTTCCAATCACGGCCTTCGGATAACAGCTATGGAACCACGCCCCGCTCTCGCTTCTGATTAGTCGCGCGCAAGTCAGGTCACGCGTTTGCAACCGCGCGCCCCTTCCTGAGCAACTGACTTCCACGAAGACGGTCTGTTTTTCCGTCTCGTCACGCTGGTAGGGTTTGCCTTCGGCATCTGCGTGACTGAGCTGCTCTTATTCCTTTGACCGCGAAGTACCAACCTCCACGAATACTCATAACCATGCAACCGATCCTCAAGCTTTATTCGATCGACTGCTTCTCTAGGACGTTTCTATCAACTCCACATCCCTCGTTATTCCACTCAAGAGATACACAAAATTCGAAAAAATTACCAAAAATCAGAATATGTCATATAAGCACAAATTACCTCAGGTGCGCGAGTACGCACACAGGTGCGCCACGCCAATGTTTCTTGCGCGCAATACCTCTTGAGATGTGTTCAACTTTCGGTTTGGTTTGTTTTAAACTAAAAAAACGAAAAATTTATCCTGAAAAAAAATAAAAATTCCTACTCCTAAGATAGATATACTACTGCCCCCCCACACTTAAACAAAAACGTGTCCTCACGTTATGCATAAGTAATAAAGAAGGCAATAGGAATGCATGCATGTAATACATATTTTGCACCGATCAAATTTATAATATTGCCACTCACCGAGTTATTGAAAACACCGATTAATTAAAACACCATTTGAAACATAAGGACAGTTAAAACAAGTGTTTTAAAAACAGTTCAAACAACCACCGAAATATTCATTACACCGATCATAAAAATATTTAAAACGAAGTAGAAAATGACCGGGAGAGTTCTTCGATAGGGTCTTCGTCCTGTAGTGCATACTCTCCTGGGATCGGATCTCCAGCGCGCCAGCCTCTAGGTGGCGTTAAGTCCAAGTTGGCACCCTGTGGTGCCACATACTCCATAACACGCTGAGCGTTGAACACCCAGCGCTCATCAACTAATACTTGCGCGCCACTTCCTTGCGCGCTGGACTCTGCTTGCGCACGCTCTGATCGGCGCCTGCTCCTTCTGGGCGCCACTGTCTCTTGCGCCACAACCTCTGGCGCAGCTGGGACGTTCTCAAGTCCGCGCCTGTAGCTCCAATACGCAGTTCCATCTGCGCGAACTTGATACCTTTGTAGAGACGCATCTTCTGGCGCGTCAGAAACTCAGCCCGTATGATCGTGTGCTCATCCAGCCAAGGCTCCATATGTAATGCACGCAGGAAGTGCGTGATCAGTCCTCCGCACAGCAGCGGGCCCTTCATGCTCACCGCTTCCCAGTAGCTGGTGAGCAGGCGCGTGTAGCGCACCTTTTTCCATAGTATAGGCCCTTCAAGATGGCCATGTCCAGTAGTCCGGGCCGCTGAGATCCATTGTAGCGGCCGATGATGGAGTGGGAAATGAGCCTCTGGAGATAAAACATCTTTGGGTCCAATAGCTCCGTCCCCAAACTCCTTCCACCCGCATACGGCTTGCTGCCGTCAGTCCAATCCTCCCAGGCTTCTTGATCAGTATGCTCATCCACCTCAGCCCCGGGCATTCTGTCCAATCCCATAACTGCGCCGAACTGTGATGGCGCGGCCTCATAGTACACGCCCCTGTGGCGGTACCGATCGGTTGCAAGTCCTTGTACGACGCGAGGAACTCCAGTGTATCCTCTACGTCCGTATCTGAGCTGAGTTCCATAAAAGCTCCCCATCCAGTGGCGGTGAAGGCTGCATGTACCTCTCGTACAGTCCCATCTCGCGCAAGAATTCCTCGTCCACAAACACGGTAGGCAAAAATTCACACCTACTGTACAGCCTGTACTTAAGCTCAAAATCCAACTTCTCCGATTGATCCACACAGATAGACATGTACGAGCAAAACACACCAAATATAAACTGGCGCGCGTGTCCTGTCACGCGCGTGCGAGCAGATCTAGATCTAAACTTACTGAAATTGACACCAAAACTATTCCAATTGTTGAAATTTTGACAGTAGAATACCTGCACTGAGATCTACGTTCTGTGAAATTCAAATTCTGGGTTGCGGACGGCGCGGCGGCGGCGGCTGGCGGCGCGGCGGTGGCGGTGTGGCTTTGGGTTTTTGTGTTAGAGAGATAAGTTGAAAATGAAAGTGACACAAAATTTACCCCTCATCACATATTTATAGTGCAAAAAGCCCACATGCATGCATGGCCCAAAACTACATGGGCCCAAGACTAAAACTAAACCTAAAATTATAACCAAAACAAAAACCAAAACTAAACTAAACACACAAAACAAATAAAAAATAAACTAAGTTAAGTTTGTCGGAGTACCTTCCGACGAGTGCTTTGTTTAACGTCGTTAGCTCGACGCAAATGTGCACTCATAGCGCACGGTTTACCCCCCCACACTTGAATAATTGCCTCCTTCCGCGTCATCATCTTTTCTGCATAGCAAAAATTCAAGTGGGTTAATATCAGAATAATGAGAGTAATCAATATGATCGGAGGGTAAAGAGATAGAAAACGCGAAGTCTCGCGTATTAGGCCTTAATGCTGCGCTAGTCTGTGTGCCTTGCGCGTTTCTGAGTTGTGTAGCCCTATTCTGCATGATCATCCTGCGCACCTGATCTGCGTTCCTATGTTGTTCCCAAGTATCTTGTCGCTCTCGGCTTCGCTCTCTGCCTCTTATCTGGTGGCTTACTCTTTATACTGTCCTGGCGCGCCAAGGCATTCTTCTTATTTTTTTTTTTTTTTTTTCTGGGCGCGCATCATCCAGAATAACTTGGTATCGGTGCTTCGTTGATCCAATCATTCACCACTGGTTCCTCCGATAACTTGATTCTATTTATGACATCTAATCTGAGTATGTGCTTCTTGTCTTGTAATGTCACCATACCTTTCCCGACATCAATGCACACTTGCGCGGTCCTCATAAATGGTCGGCCCAGCAACACTGATTCCCTTGCTTCCGTATTCGGCTTGTTCATGTCAACTACGTAGAAATCTGCTAGAAACTTGAGTTTGCCGACATGGGTCAAGACGTCTACTATTTTCCCTTTTGCTTCGGTCCGTGAGTTGTCCGCAAGTAACAATGCAATGTCCGTTGGCTCGAGAGGTCCCATTGACGATGCTGAATACAGTGAATATGGCAGCAAATTAACCGATGCTCCTAAGTCTAACATATACTCGCTAACCAGGGTTTCTCCGATAAAGCACGGAATAGTAAAGGTTCCCGAATCAGCCAGTTTTTCCGGTAAATCTGGAGCTAAGCATATCTTCAAGCTTGCTTGGAAATCATTCAGCATAGTACCTTCCTTCTGCTCTGGTGGGTCAGGGTTGGTGCGTGAAAAGACCGGTGCAACAACTATTTCTGTATTTTGTTCCTCTGCTGCGCCATCAGTACTGTGCGTATCAACTGGCGCGCTGATGTGTTCTGGTGGCGCGTCCATCTGAACCATGTTGATGCTTCCCTTTGGGTTCTGGATGACCTGAGAGGGCAGATTACCGTCACTAGTCTTCAGTTCATTTACAGTGGTGGCAATCTGAGTGAGCTGGTTCTCGATCAGTTTAAACCTCTTATCGTTCTGTTCTTCATTCCGTCGTACTGTCTCGGCCAATTGACTAACTATTTCTTCTAATGATTTCTTTGGTGGTTGGGCATTCTGCGTTGGTCCTTCGGTGCGTCGGTGCGGTGGGTTGTAAGAAGGTACTGACGCGTAAGGTCGTGCGCCAGTGGGAGCATTAGGTTGCGCGCGCCAGTCAGCGCGCGGCCTCTGAAAATTCTGGTCGTTCTTCCAACTAAACCCATTCTCTGCCAATCCAAACCTAGGCTGTCCTTGCCTAGCTTGTCCATTGTTCCATCCTCCTACTGCATTAACATCTGCGTGTTCTTCGAATAGGGAGGGGCATGCGTCAGTCAGATGGTCTGTGGCGTGACAGAATTCACACGCTCTTGCTTCGACGCTTTGTTTCAACATTAGCTTCTGCATCATATCCTTTAATTCTTTAATCTCGCCAGTGACATCCACTTGATGCAGAGATCTAGTACGGTTGTTTTCCAAAGATACTTGATATCTTACTTGATCAGCCGTGTCCTCTATTAGTTTCCAAACATCCTCCGGGTACATATTCCTCACGTTGCCTCCTGCGCAAGCATTCAACAACCTGAGCTCCATCTCAGTAAGTCCGTTGAGGAAGTTCTCTATCAACACATGTTGCGGGAGTCCATGATTGTAGCAGTTCGCTTCAAGTTCCCTGAACCGCTCGTAATACTCTGATAATGATTCCCCATGCAACTGTTTCGGCGCAGCTAACTCTCGACGCAGCAGTGACACTTGGCCGCGGGATAAAACTTGTCTAGAAATCGTTCTTGTAATTCGGGCCATGTCCTTATTGAACCCGGCGCTAGTCCCATCAACCATTGTCGAGCTGAATCACATAGTGAAAACGGGAAGGCTCTAAGCTTCAACAATTCTGGGTCCTCATTCCCATTCCTCATATTCTCACAAATGGCTGCGAATTCTCGTACATGTTTTACTGGATTCTCACTAGCCATACCATGGAATTTTGGTATGTAGTGAACAAGCTGAGTCCGCAGTTCGAAGTGTCCATCTGGAGGCAGTACTATGCACCATGGTTGATTCACAGCTTGAGGAGCAGACATCTCCTTGATGGTGCGTCGCGCCACTGGTTGAGCAGGCACGCGCGCGTCTATCCATGTTATCATTCAACTGATTATCATTTCTGGGTAGTTCAACGTCCATTCTGAACTCTAAGTCTCTGCGTACTTCTCTTCTGATTGCCTCGAGTTCAGCTGGGTTCAGGCGTGCAAAAATGTTGTCAGCGTTACGCGCTGGTGCGTCTGGAGTTCCTGCTCGTCTGCCGATGACACTATTCTCACCAAAATCTTCCATGCAAAAACAAAAACAACAACTAAATTAAACGTAACTAATATTTTTGGATTTTTTATTTAAAAGAAAAGAAAATAACAGAAAGAAAAAAGGAAAAGAAAACTTCTCTAGCCGTTCCCCGGCAACGGCGCCAAAATTTGACGAGCACGTCGTTGAGTGCTGCAAATTTGTCCCGACTCTCCTCACTAGTATAGTATTGGCAAGCTGGGGTCGAATCCACAGGGAACGGTGGAAGTCTCTTTTCAACTACAAACTAAGATTGGGTTGTGCGTGAGTTTTAAAGAAAGAAAGAAAAAACTGCTGCGCAAGTACAACTGGCGCACACAAACAGCAAGTATGAAAGACGCAAAAAATATGCAGAGATGAATCTGGTTCAGATTCTTCACTATGAACTCTATGTTTTATCCTTGGTCACTAAAGGCACATGATATAATTGTCCACATAGATTAAGGTCCTGTCACAGCTTAATAACCTACACATACATTCCGGTCAAGGTTTGTATGATATTACTACTCAATCTAGTCTAGTCAATAACGAATCCGGTCAAGGTAGTTACTGCCTATTCTAGTGTTACTCCTATCATTCACAGTCACGTACTTCTGATAGTTTAACTATAGATACTAGATTCTACAACTAAGTCTGCGGTGCAAGGCTTCGCTTAATTGTCTAACCTAATTATCATGCAATGGAGTGCGGAATAATAATACTAGACTTGATCATGTAAATTAAGAACAAGACCTCAAAAACATATTATTCATAGATCCAAATCCAAACCGAAATCAGTAAGTTAGCTAGACATACTGATCGAATACATCTCAAGAATAATTATAAGACAACTAAATAACAAGACAAATCTGTAGTGTAGCGTCGGCAGTCTCGCGTGACAGCTTGCGCGCACGTCTTCGCCGAAATTCTGCTCTGCGCCGTCAGCTCTCTCTACATGTGTCTCTTGAGATTTCCATAAAGCTTTGTATTTATGTTCCTTGCCTTCTAGGGTTTTCACGAATATTTAGGCAAGAATATCTGAGGGAAATCATCTTTATCTCTAAAAATCAGCTTAGGAAATATTAAATCTCCAAAAACTGAACTTAGAAATATTCTCGCGCGTGATGACGTCATCGTCCCGAATATCTCGCTATCTGCTGACGTCACCGTTTTGCTGTCTTCTGCGCGACCTTCACTCGCGCGCCATGTTGCTCGCGCGCCAGTGGCCTTTTGTCTGATTGTCGTTGCCTTGTTATCTTTTTGCTCGAGATTCAGCCTCCTTGTTGCGTTTTTGTTCTAACTCTTCTTTAAGACCTGAAATACAAAACTACACCAAAAGCGTAATCTTATACCATAATATGTTAGAATAAAAGCAGTGTAAAGGACACAAAATAGCGTACAACTGCACTCTATCAGAGAACATGAATCGCTATCAATTGCTTTGAATAGTTGCATCCCCAACGAGTTATGTATCCGGTTTATAGTCAATTCCAAAATCCTACCAAATCCCATCCCCCTCACTTCATCCTTCTGTTCCTTCGTTAACTTCGCCATTGCATCCACCCAAGTCTTTGGCGAGCTTCTTGTTTTCAGCACTCCCCCTTCCTCTGATTGTGTGGCACATTCATAGGTTTACCAACCTGCGGTTGTCATTAGCACTTTATCTTCGTTGATGTTTCGCTTGCTCACCCAAAATTTCCGGTAGATTCTCCTCTGCAATATAAACAAATAAACATTTACATCCAACATTAATGACTGCACATCATATTCTTCCATTGTCAGAATGCGAATTTCTATCAAATTTTCACAATTAAGATAACTATACCTCCCGAGCCTTGATGATTTTCATGTTCTTCGTCTTCGCTTTACACCAACCTTCACTCGCCCACAGCTGAACTCTGCCCCTTCTCCATTATTTAAGTCAACATACCTTCAATCATTAAATTCAACACTCAGCTAATTACACTAACTAGTCTTTTGTCAAAAACACAAATCACACAAGTTTTTCTCACACAATCACGCAGACTATCTCTGCCACACACTCACACAATTCACACAATTTCATCACTCCCATATTGCTCACAATACTATTCTCACAAAATCACTGCAAAACACAATCACCCAAACCATTCTCACACAATCCACAAATTATTCATCACTGCCAAACGCTTTTCACACAATTTTTGCTCACTCACTCAATCACCCAAACCATTATCTCTCGAACACTACAAACAATCACCCAAACCACTCTCAAACAATCACACAATTTTGCGCACAAAACCAATAATTTCATCAATAGCTAACACCAACACCCATTCAATTTATATTATAATCAACCAGTTTGACGAAACCCTAATTAGCATAAACTAGCCTTCTATCTCATTGTTTGTATCCGATATAGAATCCCATACCTTAGCTTGGTTGCTCCTTGCCTTCCCCGTACCTCATCCCCGCGTTCTACCTCGTCGTTGTGTCTTGTCGTTGCCTGATTATCAAACACTCCGATTCATTGCCCCCTTCAGTCTATTCCGTTCACAACCTGACTTTCGACACCTCTAGCCCCTCTTTTCCGCTTCGAGCCGGCTAGTTCCTTGTAGTCTCCGCTCGGATTTCGTGTTAATGAAATGCGGATTTCTCGAAATGGGTTTAGGGTGGATTATTTACACTTCTGAGCGGTAACTCACAACCCAAACAATTTTTGTGCAAATGTCTATAATACTCTCCTACCATCCAAAAACCCAAATACTAATTCCAAAGCAACTAACCACTTTTCCTAAATCTTGCCATGTGTCAAACTATAAACCTTAATGTATCATAGATGTGTGGTTAGGTTTAGGACTTATGCATCCACCACTTAAGAGGTTCCCATGGGATATGCTCTCTAACTAAGTGTGTATAAGTAACTGTCTGCTCAATTCAATTATGGTTACTCAATGCAATTAATATATAGCCTTCATCATTTGAAGGATCAATTATGAGTCGATAACAACAACTTAAAAAGCTTGGCAAGAAGTGTTGGGAATATAATTTCGCTAAAAGTGAGAGAAATATGACGTCCTGTTATCTTTAGAAAGCGATCATCTAGTACTTCTGCCTTCCGCTTTGGGATTACTTACAATCCTCGAAGAATTACATTTAGACGGCAATAAAGAGTTGATATTTATACCTAATTCTTTTAAGAATATCCGATTATTGAAGAAATTTAGTGCTGATGGTTGTAAATTATAATACCCACATGCATATATGATTGCCGAAGGGTTAGAGGTAAAAGAAAAATCAAGCTTGTTAATACTGGAATTTTTTTATTCAATTTCAACCCTAAATGAGACATTTATTTTCATGCACACACACGTAGTTAACTCTCTAAGAGCATCTCTTATTGAGTGTCTCAATATGTATAATAGTCTATGTGGCAATTGACAAGCACGTCGTTGAGTGCTGCAAATTTATCCCGACTCTCCTTACTAGTATAGTATCGGCAAGCTGGGGTCGAATCCACAGGGAACGGTGGAAGTCTCTTCTCAATCTACAAACTAAGGATTGGGTTGTGCGTGAGTGAACAATTAAAAGAAAGAAAAAAACTGTTGCGCAAGTATAACTGGCGCACACACAGAAAGCAAGTATAAAGATGCAGATAACTATGCGAGAGATGAGCTCGGTTCAGATTCTTCACTATGAATTTCTATGTTTATCCTCGGTCACTAATGGTACATGATATAATTGTCCACGTAGATTAAGGTCCTGTCACAGCTTAATAACCTACACATACATTCCGGTCAAAGTCTGTATGATATTATTACTCAATCTAGTCTAGTCAATAACGAATCCGGTCAAGGTAGCTACTGCCTATTCTAGTGTTACTCCTATCATTCACAGTCACGTACCTCTGATAGTTTAACTATAGATAATAGATTCTACAACTAAGTCTGCGGTGCAAGGCTTCGCTTAATTGTCTAACCTAATTATCATGCAATTGAGTTCGGAATAATAATACTAAACTTATCATGTAAATTAAGAACAAGACCTCAAAACATATTATTCATAGATCAAAATCCAAACCGAGTTCAGTGAGTTTAGCTACTCATGCTGAATGAATACATCTCAAGAATAATTAAATAACAACTAAATAACAAGACAAATCTGATGTGGTGCGTCGGCAGGCTCGCGTGACAGCTTGTGCGCGTGATCTCGCCGGACTTCTGCTCTGCGCCGTCAGCTATCTAAGTATGCGTGTGTGTAAAATCCGCTGTTTTGTGATTCCCATCAAGCTTGATATTTATAGCCTTGCCTTTTAGGGTTTCCACGAATATTTAGGCAAGAATATCGGTAGGAAATCATCTATATCTCTAAGAATCAGCTTAGGAAATATTAAATCTCCAAAAACTGAACTTAGAAATATCTTTAGCGCGTGATGACGTCATCGTTCCGAATATCTCGCTTTCTGCTGACGTCACCGTTTTGCTGTCTTCTGCGCGACCCACACTCGCGCGCCATAGTGCTCGCGCGCTAGTGGTCTTCTGTCCTTGTTGTCAAGTTGTTGTCTTTTGTTCTGGAAATCAGCCTTCTTGTTGCGTTTTCGTTCTAACTCATCTTTTAGACCTGAGATACAAAACTACACCAAAAGCGTAATCTTATACTGAAATATGTTAGAATATGGCAATGTAAAGGACTTAAAGTAGCGTACAACTACACTCTATCAAATCCCCCACACTTACTCTTGTTCGTCCCTGAACAAGTCGGCTTCCTTACCTTTTGTGTAATGCACGCGTGAATGTTGGACTTACTGCGCCAGATGTCTGCGCCACCCTCACAACCTGCGCACTTGTGATCATACAACACAAAACTGATTTAAGTAACTAATTCAAACCTTGTGTTACCTCTCTTGTGGAATGCAAATCAATTCGGATGATTGGGAGATAGTCCTTTTTAAGCACCGGTCACCGAATTCTACTTGAGTTGCGCTTGCATGGTTACTTGTTTTCGCTTTCTCTGGTACGTGATTGATCCGCGTCTTAGGGTTTCTGAGCTTTACGTCTTTGGACGCTTCACTGTTTGTTCTTTTTTTCTCGGACAGTTTGATAACCTTTGTTGCACAAGTTTCTCCTTTTCATTGTTTCGGCCTTTTGAGCTTTAACTTTGAATTGAATACTCTTCTTTCTGGTCCGGATATCATTTCTTCCCTAGAACGTTTTCCAATCATGGCCTTCGGATAGCAGCTATGGAACCACGCCCCGCTCTCGCTTCTGATCAGTCGCGCGCAAGTCAGACCGCGCGTTTGCAACCGCGCGCCCCTTCCTGAGCAACTAACTTCCACGAAGACGGTCTGTTTTCCCGTCTCGTCACGCTGGTAGGGTTTCGCCTTCGGCATCTGCGTGACTGAGCTTGCTCTTATTCCTTTGACCGCGAAGTACCAACCTCCACAAAAACTCATAACCATGCAACCGATCCTCAAGCTTCGTTCGATCGACTGCTTCTCTAGGACGTTTCTATCAACTCCACATCCCTCGTTATTCCACTTAAGAGATACACAAAATTCGAAAAAATTATCAAAATTCAGAATATGTCATATAAGCACAAAATACCTCAGGTGCGCGAGTGCGCAAACAGGTCGAGCAAGCCAATGTTTCTCGCGCGCAATTACCTCTTGAGATGTGTTCAGTGTTCGGTTTGGTTTGTTTAAAACTAAAAAAATGAAAAATTTAATTCTACTCCTAAGTTAAATGTATTACTACCCCCCACACTTAAACAAAAACGTGTCCTCACGTTATGCACAAGTAATAAGGAAAGCAATAGTAATGCACGGGTTACCTCCCGGAAGTGCCGTGGTTTAACGTCGCTGGCTCGACAGTACCTTGTTCGGTCAACGCCGTGGTGTTCCTTCGATGTCTGATTGAGTGGACGCGCGGGTTCTCTGGCGCGTCTCTGTGCGCGCGCGGTATGTAGTGCGCGTGTCTGCTGATTCATGTGCGGGCTCTCCTAATTCTCTTGGTTCTGAAAGGTCAAACTCTTGTGCTGGTGGAATAGGCCCCGAAAGGTACTGCTTGATTCACTGACCGTTCACCTTGAAGCGGTGATGATCCTTTTCATCTTCGAGTTCGACGGCTCCGTATGCAAAGATTTTTGTGATGGTGAAAGGTCCGGTCCACCTACTCCGCAACTTCCCTGGCATGGTCTTTAAACGGGATGAGAATAACAAAACCTTATCACCAATGTTGAAAGAACAACGAAGAATAAACTTATCGTGATAGATCTTGGTGCGCAGCTTGTAGTCGCGCGTACTGTCATATGCGTCTGCGCGCAGCTCTTCCAGCTCGTTCAAGTCCAACATTCTCTCTCGTTGTGCACTATCCAGATCCAAATTGCATGCGCGCAAAGCCCAGTATGCCCTTATGCTCCAATTCCACTGGAAGGTGACATGCTTTTCCATAAACTAACCGGAATGGGGAGGTGCCGATTGGGGTCTTGAAAGCTGTCCGATATGCCCAGAGTGCGTCATCCAGACGGAGGCTCCAATCTTTGCGCGTTGGCTTCACCATCTTCTCGAGTATGCGCTTGATTTCTCTGTTGGAGATTTCAGCTTGGCCGTTTTTTGTTGATGGTAAGCCGTGAAGTTCTTGTTGAACTCCATAGGGTTTGAGTACCTGTGCCACCAACCTGTTACAAAAATGTGTTCCTTGGTCACTGATCAGTGCCTTGGGTACACCATAACGGCAGAAAACGTTAGTGCGCAAGAAATCAGTAACAGTTTTGGCATCATCTTTTCGTGTAGCCTTAGCTTCAACCCATTTAGATACATAGTCTACAGCTACATGAATGTACTCAAATCCGAAAGAAGGAGGGAAAGGGCCCATGAAGTCAATTCCCCATAAATCGAATACTTCATCTACCATGATGGGCATCTGAGGCATCTCGTTGCGCGCCGATATGTTACCTGCGCGCTGACATCTATCGCAACTTTTGCAGTGCGCGTATGCGTCTCTGAACACGTGTGGCCAATAGAAATCAGAATCTAATATTTTTCTACTAGTTCGTTTAGGACCAAAATGACCTCCACATGCATGCTCATGACAAAAGGCTAGAACCGACTCTATTTCATGCTCTGGAATACAACGTCTTAGTATTTGATCTGGACCTATTCTAAATAAGTACGGATCATCCCATAGGTACAGTCTAGCATCACGTTTCAATCGAAGCTGTTGCGGCTTGTTAAAAGTTGGTGGGAACTTACCAGTGACCAGGTAGTTCACAATGTGCGCATACCATGGTATCTTACCCTGTAACGTCATTATGTGCTCGTCAAATTTTGGCGCCGTTGCCGGGGAGCGGCTAGAGAAGTTTTCTTTTCTTTTTCTTTTTATTATTTACTTTTAGTTTTCTTAAACAAAAACTACAACGAGCACGTCGTTGAGTGCTGCAAATTTATCCCGACTCTCCTTACTAGTATAGTATCGGCAAGCTATGAATTTCTATGTTTATCCTCGGTCACTAATGGTACATGATATAATTTGTCCACGTAGATTAAGGTCCTGTCACAGCTTAATAACCTACACATACATTCCGGTCAAAGTCTGTATGATATTATTACTCAATCTAGTCTAGTCAATAACGAATCCGGTCAAGGTAGCTACTGCCTATTCTAGTGTTACTCCTATCATTCACAGTCACGTACCTCTGATAGTTTAACTATAGATAATAGATTCTACAACTAAGTCTGCGGTGCAAGGCTTCGCTTAATTGTCTAACCTAATTATCATGCAATTGAGTTCGGAATAATAATACTAAACTTATCATGTAAATTAAGAACAAGACCTCAAAACATATTATTCATAGATCAAAATCCAAACTGAGTTCAGTGAGTTTAGCTACTCATGCTGAATGAATACATCTCAAGAATAATTAAATAACAACTAAATAACAAGACAAATCTGATGTGGTGCGTCAGCAGGCTCGCGTGACAGCTTGTGCGCGTGATCTCGCCGGACTTCTGCTCTGCGCCGTCAGCTATCTAAGTATGCGTGTGTGTAAAATCCGCTCTTTTTCTGATTCCCATCAAGCTTGATATTTATAGCCTTGCCTTTTAGGGTTTCCACGAATATTTAGGCAAGAATATATGTAGGAAATCATCTATATCTCTAAGAATCAGCTTAGGAAATATTAAATCTCCAAAAACTGAACTTAGAAATATCTTTAGCGCGTGATGACGTCATCGTTCCGAATATCTCGCTTTCTGCTGACGTCACCGTTTTGCTGTCTTCTGCGCGACCCATACTCGCGCGCCATAGTGCTCGCGCGCTAGTGGTCTTCTGTCCTTGTTTGTCAAATTGTTGTCTTTTGTTCTGGAAATCAGCCTTCTTGTTGCGTTTTCATTCTAACTCATCTTTTAGACCTGAGATACAAAACTACACCAAAAGCGTAATCTTATACTGAATTATGTTAGAATATTGGCAATGTAAAGGACTTAAAGTAGCGTACAACTACACTCTATCAGCAATCAATATAGAGAACTTGATACATATTCAGTACTCCAACGAATAAGATTAGTTAGCAAAATTTTTAAATAACCTCACTCTCACTCATCAAATTTGGTATGCATTTCATAAATCTATATAACTTTTTGCCTAAACTATACATATCTCTACCACATTCACACACATTATACATAACCCCCATTGCAATGAAACAAAAATTTCATCATTCATATTATACAAAACTAATTAAATAATGTATTTTACATACCTATTTTAGCCATCATCATTGAATATGCTCTGAGAAAGGTAATAAGATATTTTAGCATCTGTAACATTTTATTAAAGTCCAATTAAATGCCTGCTAACTCTCCAAGATAGATAGTCAGATGCTACAAGAAACGTAATGAGATACGTAGCATCTGTTTGCGAGACGTTAACTATTGATTTTACCTGTTCATGTGGCCCTCTAAGCTTTGTATGAGTGACGAGCGCGTCGTTGAGTGCTGCAAATTTATCCCGGCTCTTCTACTTAGTATAGTATTGGCAAGCTGGGGTCGAATCCACAGGGAACGGTGAGAAGTCGCCTTTTGATCTACAACTAAAGATTGGGATTGTGACTGAAAGCAAAAAGAAAAGAAAACAGTTGTTCTGCTCTGGTGCGTCAGGAAATCATTCAACATGATTTCGTCGTTATGCTCTGGTGCGTCAGGAACAACTCGCGTGAAAATTGGTGCGACTACAGAATCTTGAGTCAGCTCTGCTGCGCCATCAGTAGCGCGTGTATCAACTGGCGCGATATTAACATCTAGTTGTAGCGCGTCTACCTGAACCATGTTGATACTCCTTTTCGGGTTCTGAATAACTTGAGAGGGCAGATTGCCATCACTAGCCTTTAATTCGTTCACTGTAGTGGCAATCTGAGTGAGCTAGTTTTCTATCAATTTAAACCTCTTGTCATTCTGTTCTTCATTCTTTCGCACCGTCTCAACCAACTGACCCACAATATCTTCTAATGATCTTTTCAGTTGCTGGTTATACTGCGCTGGCCCTTCAACGCGTTTGTGCAGCGGGTTGTAGGAAACGGCTGGCGCGTAAGGTCTTTGGAAGTTCTGCTCATTCTTCCAACTAAACCCGTTCTCAGCTAATCCAAATCTAGGCTGTCCTTGCCTAGCCTGTCCATTATTCCACCCTCCTGTAGCATTAACATCTACTTGTTCTTCAAAAAGGGTGGAACACGCGTCTGTCTGATGATTTGCGGCGTGACAGAATTCACAAGGTCTAGAATCGGCGCTCTGCTTCATCATTAGTTTCTGCATCATCTCCTTCAATTCCTTGATCTCTCCAGTAACGTCTACTTGATGCAGTGATTTGGCGTGATTATTCTCTAGGGATACCTGATACCTAATACCTGACTTGGTCCGCCGTATCCTCTATAAACTTTCACACATCCTCCGGGTAAATATTCCTCACATTGCCTCCTGCGTAAGCATTCAGCAATCTTAGTTCCATCTTAGTAAGCCCGTTGAGGAAGTTCTTGATAAGCACATGTTGTGGGAGTCCATGATTGTAGCGGTTCGCTTCAAGTTTCCTGAACCGCTCGTAATATTCTGACAATGACTCTCCATGCAACTGCTTGGGTGCGGCTAGCTCTCTTCTGAGTAGTGACACCTTGGCCGCGGGTTAGAACTTGTCCAAAAATCTTTCCTGCAACTCGGCCTATGTCCTTATAGATCCTGGCGCTAGCCCCATTAACCACTGCCTAGCTGAATCACACAACGAGAATGGGAAAGCTCTCAACTTCAGCAACTCAGGATCCTCATTCCCATTCCTCATATTCTCGAAGATGGCCGCGAACTCTCTTATGTGCTTTACTGGGTTTTCACTGGCCATACCGTGAAACTTGGGTATGTAGTGAACTAGCTGAGTCCGTAGTTCGAAGTGACCATCCGGAGGCAGCACGATGCACCAAGGTTAGTTGACAGCTTGAGGAGCCGACATCTCCTTGATGGTGCGTCGCCCACTGGTTGCGCAGGTATGTGCGCGACAGGTGGTGGCGCACGTACATCCATATTATTATGTAACTGATTGTCATTTCTTGGTACTTCAGCAGCCATTCTGAACTCAAGATCTCTCCGTACTTCTCTTTTGATTGCTTCGAGTTCAGCGGGGTGTAGGCGAACAAAAGCGTTATCGGCGTTACGCACTGGCGCGTCTGGAGTCTCTATTCTTTTGCCGATTACACTAATCTCGCCACTTGCTTCCATACAAAGACACAAATAACAGCTAAATTAAACGTAACTAAATTTTTTTTGGATTTTTTGTATAAGAAAACCGAAAGTAAATAACAAACTAAATACAAAAGAAAAGAAAAAGAAAACTTCTCTAGCGCGTTCCCCGGCAACGGCGCCAAAATTTGACGAGCACATCATTGAGTGCTGCAAATTTATCCCGGCTCTTCTACTTAGTATAGTATTGGCAAGCTGGGGTCGAATCCACAGGGAACGGTGAGAAGTCGCCTTTTGATCTACAACTAAAGATTGGGGTTGTGAGTGGAAGCAATTAAAAGAAAAGAAAACAGTTGCGCAAGTGAAACTGGCGCACAATCAGAAAGCAAGTACGAAAGAGGTTAATAAAACAAGAAAGATGAGCTCGGTTCAGATTCTTTACTATGAATTTCCATGTTTATCATTGGTTACTACAGATACATAATATAATGTTCACGTAGGTTAAGGTCATGTCACAGCTTATAACCTACACATACATTCCGGTCAAAGTCGTATGATATTATTACTCAATCTAGTCTAGTCGACCACGAATCCGGTCAAGGTAGCTATCAATTATTCTAGTGTTACTCCTATCATTCACAGTCACGTACTTCTGATAGTTTAACTATAGATAATAGATTCTACAACTAAGTCTGCGGTGCAAGGCTTCGCTTAATTGTCTAACCTAATTATCATGCAATTGAGCTTGGAATAATAATACTAAACTTATCATGCAATTAAGAACAAAACCTCAAAATATGTCATTCATAGATCTGAATCCAAACCGAATTCAGTAAGTTAGCTACATACTGAATGTATACATCTCAAGAGTAAATATTAAAGTAACAAGCAAATCTGAATGACGCAAGATCTCACGTCGGCAGCTCGCGAGCACAGCTCTCACAGCTAGGTCTGAATTTTGCTCTGAGCCGCTTCTCTCCCTCTGCGCATCATCTCTGTGATTTTCTTGAAGCTTTGTATTTATACTCTTGCCTCCTAGGGTTTCCACGAATAATTAGGCAAGAAAATATGTACGAAATCATCTTTATCTCTAAAAATCAGCTTTGGAAATATCTTGATCTCCAAAAACCGAACTTAGAAATATTCTTTGCGCGTGATGACGTCATCGCTCCGGATATTTCGCTGATTACTGACGTCATCGTTTTGCTCTGCTCTGCGCGACCCATACTCGCGCGCCACACTACTCGCGCGCTCGTTGGTCTTTGGCTCTTGTTACTTTGTTGTCTTTTGTTCCGAGATTCAGCCTTCTTGTTGCACTTTTGTTCAAACTCTTCTAATCAACCTGAGATACAAAACTACACCAAAAGCGTAATCTTATAATAAATATGTTAAAATTATAAGCAGTGTAAAGGACCTAAAACAGCATACAAAAGTGCACTATCAATGAGCCAGAGTCATTACTTGTAGATCTATTCATAATTAGGATTAACTACCGATGATCACCTGTATAATAGGTCATATTCCACGTCACCACCTTTATATTGTAATATTGCATTCAACCACCTATATAATTATCGTCGTTACCAAATAATCACCTATGCTAACAGAGGTGGTTAAATGGTAACAGAAGCTTAGAAATGGTCCAGTGAAAATTCATTTATTATATTGGTGGTTGTAATAAAAATATTATTATTGTATTAAAAAACTTAATATATTTAACGAAATTTTTGATGGGGCAGTGATAGGTGGTTGTTTGACAACGGCAAACGTTATATAGGTGGTTGAATGTAATATTATAATATAAAAATAATGGTGTGAAATATACTTTATTATAAAGGTGATCATCTGTAATTAACCCTCATAATTACATTAACAATCACTTCTCTAGGCATCACATGGATCCGTTTGTGTAGTTTACTTGAGATCCAATCTCACCTTTGGTTCAACTATTTTAATTGACTGCGTGTTTGGCTAGCAAAGAACTCTATTGTTTGGACTACCGACCATGATCACGGAATGATCTTAAGGATTTCTAATTCACATTTCCAGTGTGAAAATGGAACCCGATCTTTCACCTATTTTTTGTATGTTGATAAAAGATCAGTTGCGTGACATACATATTCTAATGAGTGGTTGTGATAGTTGTTGATCGAGTCCTTTTCATCTCCCTAGCGTACTAGTTATTAGGCAACAAAAGTCAAGACGACCAAACAACAAATGTTTAAGCGCATTTTATGCCATAAATTTGTGCAAATATTTCAACATTGTGGCATCATTTCACATGATTTTACATCTGTTCACCACCTTTCATCTGCCAAGTACCAATTAAATTAAGGATAGTGTCAACTACTGAAAGTTTTGCAAACTGGATTTTTTTAAACCTGGACAAAAACTTCAACCATTTGCTCAGAAGTACAAAGTAAGAATTGACTACAACAAGGAAGGATAGCAATGAAGAAGCTCACACAACAACATCATCAAGATTCACCTCTCACCAGAAGGATCCTTCCTTGGACACTATATGTCATTCTTCCTATTGCAACCTTTTGCATATACTTTTACCGCATCAATGAGCCAAAGTCTCTTGAACTTCATCAACCTTACATCACAAATCAAGGTAACAGCTCAATCTTAAAATGAATTTGATAAAATATGATCTTTTTCATTGTACAAGTTAATGATGTTTGAATGCAGATGTGAAGGAAGCTGGTGAGATCACAGCATGTAATTACACTATTGGAAAATGGGTTCATTCCACATTAGGTCCATTATACAATGGAACAAGCTGTGGAACAATCAAGGAAGGTCAAAACTGCCAAACTTATGGAAGGACTGATACCAATTATTTATATTGGAAATGGAAGCCTGATCATTGTGATCTTCCTAGGTTTGATCCCACCTTGTTTTTAAACATAATGAGGAACAAGCATATGGCATTTGTTGGTGATTCTCTGGCTAGAAATCAATTGGAGTCACTTTTGTGCATGGTCGGTACCTTCTCTACTCCGCAACTTGTGTACACTGATGGGGTGGATAATAAGTTCAGAAGATGGTATTTGGTATCCCACAATGTGACAATTTCTGTTTACTGGTCTCCATTTTTGGTTAATGGTGTTGAGAAATCAACTGGGGTTAATCATAATGAGTTGCATTTGAATTCTGTGAATGAGAGATGGGCTAAGGATTTATGGGAGATTGATGTCATTGTTTTATCTATTGGACATTGGTTCTTACTCCCGGCCGTTTACTACGAAGATGATACGGTGCTAGGCTGTCATTACTGCCCTGGTTTGAATCAAACTGAAATCGAGTTTTATCAAATTTATAGAAAGGCAGTTAGGACTGCACTTAGGAGTGTGATTTATAGGAGAGGAAGTGATAAGAGCCATGCAATTGATATGTTTCTGACTACTTTTACGCCTGCCCATTTCGAAGGTGAATGGGATAATCCTACAGCATGTTCCAAGACTCAACCTTTTAAGGAATTTGAGAAGACATTGGATGGAATGAATGCAGAAATGAGAAGAGTTGAGTTAGAAGAAGTGGAGGCTGTTCAGGAGATAATCAAGCTCAAGGAATACAGCCAAGTGAGGTTGGAGATACTAGACGTGACCGGGTTAGCATTGTTGCGGCCTGATGGTCACCCTGGTCCGTATATGAACCCTTTTCCTTTTGCTAATGGAATCAAAGAACGTGTTCAAAATGACTGTGTGCATTGGTGCCTACCTGGTCCTATAGATACTTGGAATGAGATTCTGTTGTATATCATGAAGAAGCAGGCATTGACCAACTCGTCGAATCATGTTATTAGGACATAGTTAGACAAGCTTGTTGTTGGAGGTGCACTAATCTCAGGAAGGTTGCAATTAGCAGCACTTTCAGGTTGAGAAACAGAACACCCTACAACATATGAGCAAATCAGGTATTGTACGATGATCAATGGCAGCCAATGCCACAACAAAACAGACATGATTGGCGAGAAATGTTGCTAGTTTTTTGTAAGATGATGATACAGTTAATCCAACCAGCAAATGTTCTGCCTATACTCAACACAGTTGTGTCTCTTAAACTTCCATACAAAAATGAACATGTGACAGCACGCCGTTGTGTGTTGAACGGTGAAAAGTAATCTTCTTCTGTAAAAGAAAGAACAGATTGGGTTGTGAGTGTGTTGTGAATCTTAGAAAGAAAACAGAAAAACGCATGATCAGAATTGTGCGTGTGTGAACTGGCGCACTGAATGAGGGAATTATTTAACAGAGTCAGCTTAGACTTATCCTTATGAACATATGCTTATCATCGGTTTTCTATTGAACTATGACTATTAGTTCAAGTGAATTAAGGTTCGGTCAGGGCTTAATAATCCACACACATATTCTGGTCAGAGTTCAAGGATTCACTTAATTATCTAATCTAGCTATCATGCAATAAGCTTGGAATATTAATACTAAACAAGTCAAGCATTAAGAACAAAATCTCAAAACATAATGTTCACAAGTTAAAGCCTAAACTGATAAAAAAGTTAGCAAAACATGCTTGTATTAGACATCTCAAAATTTGTTTGTGAACAACAAGTCAATTCAGTAAAAACAAAGATAAGCTTAGCGGAGCTTGTCAGTCTGCTTGTCAGCCTTTTGTTGCAAATCAGTCTTCTACTTGCGCAGATCCTTCAACAATTCTCTACCAGCACCGTGTAAGAATCAGTCTATAACATCGTATGACAGCATATGTGTTACTCAGATATAGCTTCCTATTTATACAAGTTTCTAGGGTTTCTAAGTTTGAATTTAAAAATAGATAATCTTGAATTTCTAAGTTTATTCCTAAAAACTCGCATAGGAAATATATTCTTGCGCATTGCTGACATCATCTACCGCGTGTTGACGTCACCCACAACGCGCTACCCATGTGTGTATGCGCGCGACTTCAGTGGCGCACTCCTGATCAAAACGACCGCGTTCTGCTCCTTCTCAGAGCTTGTTCCTTTGTTCTTTGGTTGTACTTTAAGCTTCTAAATCATATATCTTTAATGCACATTCGTCCTTAGCTTATAATCTTTCCTGAAATACAAAACTACACCAAAAGTGTAATCTTATACAAGAAAATATACAAACAAGCATAATGTAAAGGCAGTAAAACGCCATATGAATGTGCATTATCAACACGTCATATCAAGTTGCATTGCAGAACTACTCCATCTCAATCCTTTCTCAACTCAGCTGCTCCTTGATCTGTTCAGTTACTAACTAAAAGGTAGCTAGCTAGCTCATATTTACTTTCTAAAATTATATCGAAATTGGACTATAAATATTTGATCAGAAAAGTCCTTGAGAGCAATGGATGGTGCAAGTCTGGTGATTTGTGAAGATTTGGTGGAAGAGATTCTAATATAGCTTCCTGCCAAGTCACTTGTTAGATTTAAGCAAAGATGGTTGGAGAGGATCAGAAGCTTCAAGTTTGCAACTAGGTATTATAATTCAGTTTCCAAAAACCGTCCTCTGTATTCCTACTAACGATCACAGTTTGCATTGTTTGCTGCCTTGTGCTGATTTTTGTTTCCATTGTTAGCTGGCTCGCCCCCTTCGTTACTGTCTTCAATCACCAAATCATCTAACCCGCATATACCATTCCCCTGAACTGTCTGTTATAGGTTCAACATTATTTTATTAACCAGATGCAACTATGAAACTGAACAATTAAATGCATTTAAGATATTCAACTAGCATACGCAACTATCAAATGCAACTTATGAATGCAACTGTGAAATGCCACTAAAATTCTAGGGGAATAGAATCCAACATCAAATGCCCACATATATTAGCTACATCACATGCTCAACCATCCACACAACATCTGAATTATACTGCACATTACTAAAACAAAACAAAGGCTATACCCTATCAATGAGGTCCTCAGCATAAGTGTTGCACACAAATTCATTGTAGGTGTTATTATCATCTGCATTTTCTGCTTATTTATCATCATCTAACTCTAAACCCAGATTACGCCGCACGCTACTCAATATTGCCAACATTGAGTTATACGTAATTAATATCACTCCAGTTCATTGTGTACTTAAAACTAGGGGTGGGAACGATCCGAATGAACCCTGAAGCCCGACTAGAATCGAGGTTTTCGAGTCGACCCGAACTACAGTAACTTAGCAGGTGGGTTCGGGTTTCAAGGCGGGTTACCGACCCAACCATAATATCAACAGAAAATTATATTCACAAACTAACTTCCATGGTCAAAGTATCTTAAGCCAAACTAACTTTCACTACACCACCTCTGTAATTGGTATAATGTGCAATAATTATGATTAAGTATTGATTCCTTAGTTTTATTGCAAACTTGAGTATTTTTTGAGTAAGTGGAAATAAATCATGTACAAAAATCAAGTTGTGTATAAAAAATTCCAGTTTTTTTCTCTCATAAAAAGAGTACTTCTATTTTTTGTCAATTTTTTTTGTTTGGGTCGGGTATGGACGGGTTCGAGTTTAAAAACACCTCAAAGATTTTTTGGGTCGCGTACGGACAAAGCCAAACCCGTCCATACCCGACCCATGCACACCCCTACTAAAAACATCAAAAGGGTTACCTCGCGTCCTCCCCTGGGAACATTGGCTACCTAGTGCACATAAACATACACTTCCTCATACTGTTGCTCGTCCTCTTCGTGGTTTATGTAAAATACTTCAACGTTATAATCACTGTTGCCACGATCCTTGTCCTCTCTTGAATCATAATGAATACCATCTTCATTGGCCTTTGTATTGACACATTCGTCATCCTCCGTGTCTTCATCTTCATCACAGAAGTCATCTTTGTCCACATCTTCCTCATCCTGAAATTTTAACACAATCATCTAATAAAAACTACTAAATTTACACATAGTAATAAATTTACACCTAGTGACAGAGTACCGAGTCAGCATGAGTCACAATCTTCTTCTTCCACCTTCTCTCCATCTTTTCTAAAAATTCTCGGTGCTTCTTGTGTTTTTCCCCTTCCCGTAACACTGACTAGCCTACTCATATAGGTAGCCCTTGTTAAACACTTTTACATTCCACCATAGAAGAGGGTTCTTCACCCTCTTGACAGGGAACCCCTTAATTTCAACGGATTCCAAGTAAAATAACTATCAAAAATACTAAATCTGTTTATATTAAATCCAGAAATAAATAAGTTTAAGGTAACTCAAATACATATAAGTTAACTCAGTAAACTTACTATAAGGAACAATATTGGGCTTCTGAAATATGGTGTTTTCTTCTCATTCCAATTCCTCTTCTCCTCAACCAGATTTTTCAACACCAAAGCACACCAATTGAACTCTGTGATTCTGTCCAAATTCTTCTCTTTTAAGAAAAGAATGATCTCAATGTTCACTTGTCCGTTTGTGCTTGTACGGACATCGTATTGTAGAAAACCTCGGAAAATGCGTCCTAAACCATCTCCCCCCAATTGGTTCGCAGAATCCCTTAACTCATAAACTACCTCACTTAAATTGGATATCCCAATTTCGCAATGCATCACCCTTTCCATTGGATCAGCGACGCGTAGTATCCTCTTGACCATTTTTTCCTCAGCACGATCTCCTTCTTCCTTAGCACGATCTCCATCTTCCCCTTTGGCAACCCTAGTATCCTCTTGACCAATTTTTCTGTAATAGGTATCCTCTTGATGCCCCATTTAGTGAACATGAATCGCTATCAAATGCTTCGAGTAGTTGCATCAATGAGTTATGTATCTGATTTATAGTCAATCCCAAAATCCTACCAAAATTCATCCCCCTCAAATCATCCTTTTGTTCATGCGTCAACTTCGTCATTGCATCCACCAAAGTCTTTGGCGAGCTTCTTGTTTTCAGTAGCCCCTTCCTTCCTTTGATTGCGAGGCACATTCATAAGTTTACCAACCTACAGTTGTCGATCAACTCTTCGTCTTTGTTGAGTGTCGCTCACTCACCCGGAATTTTCGGTTGATTCTCCTCTGCAATATAAACAAGTAAACATTTACATCCATCATGCTGCACATTATATTCTTCCATTGTCAGAAAGCAAATTTAGATCAAATTTCCATAATTAAGATTACTATGCCTTCCGAGCCTTGTCGATTTTCATGTTTTTCCGCTCTACGCAAATCATATCTTCGTATTAGCTTTACACCAATCCCCTCGCCCACCAGCTGAACTTTGCCCCTTCTCCATTATTTAAGTCAATGTACGTTCAAATTCAACACTCAACTAATTATACTAAGGGGTAATTGCAGTAAACCACCATTATAATATCCTGTTTTGCAGTAAACCACCATTTTAACAACTAATTACAAAATGAGTATATTATAATAGCGTCGTTATCAAAAAATCACCATTTTCACAACTCCGTTAGAAATTGTAAAACATGCGCCATACGACGCGTGGGTATATAACTTAAATTCGGACAATTTTAAAAAATCACCATTATAATGTCTTGTTTTGCAAAAAACCACCATTTTAACAAATAATTACAAAATGACTCTATTATAATATCTCAATCAGCAAAAACCACCATCTAAATATATAGGTAACGCTAAGAAATGAGGTTGAAGCTACAATTGTGGCTATCTTTGATTAGTAAGACAATATACGATTATTGATTTATAATCCACACTAGACACGAAACCTAATGGAAACATATTTGCAGTTGCGGGTGTGGTGAGAAACTGTTATAATTTAGCTGAGAGTTGATCTTTAAGATCAATATAGAAAAACAATTAGAGTTTAAAAGTAGTGATATAATATATCATATTTCATAAGATAAAATGAGAAAATTATTTATATTTGAACCGTGCAGTCGATAATCATTTAACATTGATAATAAACTCCCAAACAAGAGTTTCATTTTGCATTTTCTAACATTATTTTCTTCATTGACTTCCATCAAGATTAAATTGAAGCACCATGTAGCTAGTAGATACTTATTAACGAGTAAAATTATCATATGAGCCTCTGATCTAGCATGAACAGTGCAGTTGGTAGTACTCTGATAATAAGTTATTAAAATGGTGGGTTTTCGTAAATTTGTGATTATAATAGTGGTTTTCGGTAATTAATTTAAATATAAAATAATATTTTATTGCCACGTGTACACGCACTTAACGAAAGTTTTAACGGAATAGTGTCAATGGTGGTTTTTTGATAACGTAACTATTATAATATACTCATTTCGTAATTAGATGTTAAAATGGTGGTTTACTGCAAAACGAAGTATTATAATGGTGATTTACTGCAATTACCCCTTATACTAATCAGTCTTTTATCAAAAACACAAACCACACAAGTTTTTTCGCCACACACTCACACAATTCACACAATTTCATCACTGCCACTATTGGTCACAATACGATTGTCACACAATCACTGGCAAACACAATCACTCAAACCATTCTCACACAATCTACAATATTGCTCACAGATTATTCATCACTGCCAAACTCTTTTCACACAATTTTTGCTCTCTCACTCACTCAATCACCAAACTCATTTTCTCTCGAACACTGCCAACAATTTCGTCATCACCATTATTGCTCATCCAAATCATTGTTCAAACACAATCTCCCAAGCCACTCTCAAACAATCAAGCAAATTTTGCGCACAAAACCAACAATTTAAATCATATAATCACCTTTGACCAAACCCTAATTAGCATAAACTAGCCTTCTATCTCACTGTTTGTACCCGATATAGAATTCCATACCTTCGCTTGGTTGCTCCTCACATTCCTCGTACCTAGTCTCAGCTTCGATTTCGTGTTACCGAAATACGGATTTCTCGAAATGGGTTTTGGGTTGATTAGCAGTATTTCACAACCCATACAATTTTGTGCAAATGTCTATAATACCTCCTACCATTCATATATATAAATACTAGTTCCAAACCAACTAAATCATTTTCCCTAAATCTTATCATGTGTCAAAACATAGACCTTAATCCATCATGAATGTGTGATTAGGATTAGGACTAGGACTTATGGATCCACCCCTTAAAGAGGTTCCATGAAAAATGCAATATATATAGAGACTAGCAGGTGGTTTAATTTCAATCAACTTTTTAAGCGGTTCAATTGTTCGGTTCAATTAAACAAATCGACATGTCTTTTCTCGGTTCGGTTACATTACATCCTTGGTTATTAGAAACCGTCGTGTCTAGGGTTTAAGCGGCGATACCGTGAAAATGTGGAGATCTCTCGCAGCCACGGCTTCCAATTTCCGACGCGCTTCTCGTCTCCTCCGCAACAATCACGCCCCAAAGGTATCATCATCACCTACCGAGTCACTTAATCGAAAACCCATTTCCCAAAACCCTATATTTTTATTGCAATCTCACGAT
Source organism: Sedum album (assembly GCA_006409495.1). Taxonomy (NCBI): domain Eukaryota; kingdom Viridiplantae; phylum Streptophyta; class Magnoliopsida; order Saxifragales; family Crassulaceae; genus Sedum; species Sedum album. The sequence goes on along the minus strand of QZGG01000299.1, from coordinate 132,299 downwards.
TACTCCACTGAGACATGGAAACTGGACAGCGCTGATGATTCTGTCCCCAGTGATGTTTTTGTTGATGAAGCTTCGAACTTTGATTCATCTGCTGTTGAAAATGACATCTTTGGTCAAGAGGAAGTTGAGGCTACTGATGATGTGGACGGTGTTGTTGGGGAAGAAGAGACTAATGAAACTGATGGAGATACTAATCTTCAGAGTGTTGTTTCCTTGTTGCAAAGCGGTACCCATATGTCCTTGGATTCTGCTTTGAATGGATTGGAGTTAGATTTAGACGAAGGTTTTGTTGCCACTGTGTTGGAAACTGAGCTTATTCCAGGAGAAAACTTGTTAGGTTTCTTTAACTGGGTAAGGAAGAAGCCTGAGTTTTTGCTCACTTCACGTGTTGTGGAAGCTCTTGTTAGGTCTGTTAGTGTTCAGATGCGGAAGAAGGATGCTTATGCAGTTTGGGATATTGTGAAGGAGATTAATGAGAAGGATAGTAGTGTGTTGAATGTGGGAATTCTTAATCAACTGATAGCCTTGTTTTCAAAACTTGGAAAAGGGAAAGCTGGATATGAGGTGTACAGCAAGTTTGAAGAGTTTGGATTTACTCCGAATGAAGACACTTACTTTGTTACTATTGAAGCATTGTGTAGGCGGTCGTTCTACAAGTGGGCTTTGTCGATCGTAGAGAAGATGATGGAATCTGGGTTTGTTCCAGATGAACAAAGACTTGGGAACATCATATCATGGCTTTGTAAAGGTAAAATGTCTAAAGAAGCTCATTCTGTTTATTTATTTGGAAAACAGAAGAACAGGCATCCACCTGCTGCTCCTATGCATTTCTTAATCAGCTCGCTTTCAAGGAAGGATGACACGGTTAAGCTGGCACTGGGTATGCTGGATGATTTAACAGGGGAAGCACGGAAATATGGCATTAAACCATTTACATCTGTCATCCGTGGATTGTGTCGGACAAAGGAAGTGGGAGAAGCTAAGAAGTTGCTAGACAATATGATTGAAGCAGGTCCACCTCCTAGTAATGGCGTCTTCAATTTCGTGATTGATGCTCTTTCAAAATTAGGGGAAATGGATGAGGCAAAGGAGATAATGAAGTTGATGGAGAGTAGGGGACTGAAACCAGATGTATACACCTACACGGCGATCATTAGTGGTTACACCAGGGGTGGTCAGATGGAGGATGCTTTGAAAGTATTATCTGAAGCCAAGACCAAGCACACTAAGTTGAGTCACGTGACATACCATACACTTATACGTGGCTACTGCAAATTAGAGGAATGGGACAAGGCTGTGGAGCTCGTTCATGAAATGAAGGATTTCGGTGTTGAAGCCAATGCAGATGAGTACAACAAGCTGATTCGGTCTCTCTGTTTGAATGCCGTGGATTGGAAGACAGCTGAGGCTCTATTGGATGAAATGAATGAAAAAGGATTGCATCTTTATGGATCAACGAAAGGGCTTGTAAATGCAGTCAGAGACTTGGAAGCAGAATCTTTGGGTCTTGAAGAAACAGAGGTGCATGCTGTTGCTGCCTAACTTCCTGTGTATCTGATTGAGATTGAAACAGAAAAATGGAAAAAAAGTTGGATCTGTAGTCGTTATTTCATGAACTTGCTGTGCTTTTGTTCTTCTTCATCAGAGTAGGTCCATTTTGCCAGCGTGCTTTTGGGGCAAGTTTTACACCGTTAATCAACTATTTGTTTTTCCAAAATGTAGTGAAAGGTGAACACATTTTTATTAAAAAAATAAAATTATGGGCGCATTCCCTTTGGTCCTGAACTATGTTTTCTTAGAGTTACAGCAGATGGTTAGGCTACTTTGTCCAGTTGAACAGAATTTCTATTTTCCGTTCGGTGTAAGAAAAATTAGTGGTAAGTAAATTTAAAGGAAAATGTAAAGGAAGTTAAATTTTTCATGGAAAATTTAGAGAAAAAGCTTATATTGTTTCCTTTGCTATTTTTTCATTTTCATTGATACAAACAAACATACTCAAATGTTTTCCTTTTAAATATCTATTTAAATTTCTTTTCCACTCGTTTTCCCCATGCAATCAAACTGAACTCAAGTGTATTATGATGTTTAGTCTCCATTTTCCATGAAAGTTTAGTGTAGCCAGACTGCCAGAGATTAAGATACTCATGAGGTTCTTTTACAGGTCAATACATAATAGGAGAAAAGCGGTACTATTAGAAGTCTTGTAAAAGATTATCATAGGTGGAACGTAAAAGAGAAAATAGAAGATTTTTTTGATGACATACAAACTGGATAGAAAGAGGGAGGACTTAAGAAAGCTTGTCTACAAATTATCTAATCTTGGACAACAATCAAGTTTGAACCAGCTCCAACGATTAAAATCCGAATATTTAGTAATATAATCAGCGGATTCATTTTCTTCCCTCCTAATTAAGTGCAAAATTCAATTTTTCGAAGAACAAGATTACTCAAGCATTCACGGGGCCACTGACAATTGTTCCTAAGCAGTCTGACTTCTACCATCTAGTTGGCCAACACACTACTATTAATTTCATAAATAACCTTATGCAACTTCAATGGAAATTGAGTACCGTCTGCGAAGATTAATCCTTCGTCTCCGTGATCCGAATTCGTCTAAAATACTCCATAAGCGTGTAAAAGCTCATTTGCAGTCCAAATATGTCTGAAATGTAAAACACTATGAAAAGATAATATTTCACAAATAAAGCATATAAAAATGATGGAAATAAGATAATGATGGATCGTATAAATACACTCCATCACACAGCTTTTAGAATCAACAATAAATTCACTTTTCATCGTTTTCAACTTATCAACCACACCCTGCAGCTTGCCTGTATCATTGCTTGCTAAATCTATTAAAGACCTGAATTCAAACCAAGCTTCACACGAGCTAGTGGACACAGATTCATTGAGGTTTGAAGAAAAGTTTTCTGGCGCCCATCAAGTAGCATATTTGTGTCATCGCATTAACACATATTGTTTTGGTATTCTAGTCACCTCATTTGCCGAAAACACCAAAAGCAGGTGCCTGCAAATAATTTCAGTTGTCTCAAATTTCTTATAGCTGCAATTCCCAAAACTTGATGATTTGTCAAACGTCACCCAAACAAACCCTAAAAACCAGTTAGATAAGTTGTCTACACAACAAACAGTATACTTATATGACAAGCACACAAGTTTGCATTATTCATTGAAAGTTGTTTTACGGTTCTTGAACCAAATATTATTATATTCTGAACTAACTGACAAAGAACCATATGATTAAGTTTCATTCATGAACAAGAGTATATATTGAACTTACCGTTTATAATGCTAACTCGAATTAAAAAAACAATGAATGGTTCATTGAAAGCTATGATTTGGTTGTTGAACCAAATGATAGTATACTTAAGCAAGATAGCGTTAGCACTAGAAATAAACTATATAAACTATGAGTACGAAACTTTATCAAATACTAAAACATACCTGGAAATCAGATTTGCGATAGCACTTATTCTTGATTTGGTAAATAATATTGTCCTCATCTTTAAAAATACCATCAATGGCACACATATAACCAAATGCCAAAACTCAGATTGAATTTCACCAAAAATTGTGTGGGTGTATGTCTCAAGGGCATCCTTTTCAATTTCAAGTGGTTCATAGAAATAGTTCTAGATTCATGATCAAGCTTTACACAAGGATGGCGTTGCGCGTCCATATCACTATCAAACGCAAGAATAAACACAGCTAATGTCACGTTCTAATTCAAATATTTAGAGAGGAATGAATTTTCACTCTCAGAACGTGAAGTTGTCTGTGCAAGCATTCTCATCTTGACATTCTAGAAGTAAACAGGGATCCAATGTGTGCTGATACTGTATATATCACGCACCCATTGATGCCCTTGTAAGTCAAACCTCGAAATAACTTCCATCCAAGATTCTTAAAAATCCTTAGGGTGTATATGGTCCCCCCAAATCACAGAGCTAATGCACTTGATGAAATAAGTTTCTTTGTATACATGAACTCCAACCTGAAATTATGATTCATTGAAAGATCAATTCGGTTCAAGAACCGAACACACCCTAATAATGAATCAAAATATAAAAAGTACAAACCATCATTGCCAACCATTGTTTAAAAGGAATCATACCTCCAAGCAACATATAGCAAAGCTTTGCAAGCATTTATATTACTAAAGTTTCATTTGAACAGAAAAAATATGTATAATTCAAAAAAGGATTTTCTTCACGCACCAAATACAGTCTTATAATGAATCATGAAAGACCAAATACCACACCATAAAAATAATTACCTCAGCCTTCAATCTCTCTGTGATATGCCACATACAGTATCAATGATGAACATTCGGAAAATAGTCATTATAGCTTTCTTCATAGCCAAGTCTTGATCAGTTACAAACATTATAGGATCGTGATCTAAAAATTTAAGATAACATTCAAGATATTGTAACACCTAATGTTATACTTCTTCTATGATTATCAATTCCAGTGAAAGGAACAAACACAATTTTATACCTGAAAAATACGCATATATAAAAAATAAATTTGTTGGAATGGATTAATTTAATAAACTTAACCTTATTTCTTAGAGCTGTGTGTGGCATCAAAAGATATAACATCGCCAAAAATCAAGGAATCTCTCTTTGAAGTAGGGTCAGCCCAAAATATCCTCGATGGGGTGCCATTTGAATTTGAGAAATATTCAAAAAATATTCAGTGCATGCTGCTTTCCTTTTCATAAAATGATCAACTACCATTTGAGCATCACATCCACCTATGAGAGTTTTAAGATCCCTTTTAAAATTCTTAAAATCAATAACAGTGGCACCAACATTTGCATATCCACCAGTCATCTCAGTCATAAACCAACAATGCCTTAAACTTTACACATAATCTAGCTTCGCATCCACACCGAGTCACCCTCCTATTCCTAGAATCGCTGTCTCCTTTAACAAGAGTATCAACAATTTTTAAATTTTTGTTAAACCCCTGACGATGACAGCTAAACCGACCAATCATCAAAGTTCCATCCTTGTAAAAATGTTTCGTGCCAACCCGAATTGAGAATCCACAAATACTTGCATACTGATAATAGAAATGTGTTGCATCATCAATACCGCTGAAACACGGACCCATGTATGCCCCTAATGAATCAGAACAATCCGGAATGATTGTATGCTCGTTGGTAGATTCTTCAGTATTAATGTTAGATTTGGATATCTCAACACTTGAACCAACTGTTGAAAAATTGCATGATTCATTGAAAGCTATGATTCGGTTATTGAACCAAACAGTATCATATATTGAACCAACTGACTAAAGAATCATATGATTAATTTCATCATGAGCAAGAAACGTTCAATTTAAATAGTAAATCGTCTTGAAAAAACTTTGCATGGTTCACTGAAGCTATGGTTCGGTTCTTGAACCAAACAATTGTATATTTGAACCAACAGACGAAATAACTATGGTAATACTCGATTCATTGAAAGCTATGGTTCGGTTTTTGAACCAAATAGTAGTATGTTTTGAAACATTATGTTCATAATGCTAGCCTGAATTAGGTAAACGATATCAAACACTTGCAACGAACAATTTCAAACAACAGGAATGAGAGTTATAACACGGAAAATACATGCTGCTTATAACACGTCTACTCTACTGGAAACATCATGAGATTTGGAATAACATAAATTAACAAGTTACGTGTTTTAAAAGGTTTATGTCTTAATAGACAGGATCAAACTCACCTGGTCTAATTGGGTAGTATGTTTGGTCGACCGCATCGCTCGATTGAATGTTAATTGTGCTGCTGTCTATCACGGAAGCCATGACATATTCTCAAAAGCTCAACAACAATTCAACTTATTTTGAATTTTTTTAGCTATATGTAAACCGTTTTTCAGTTACCAAAAAATACGAATCAATAAAATATATATAAAATATATTCAATTATGCAAATACCCTTTTATTTAATAAAAAATCTGTTTTTGGAAATAAATTATGGTTGTGTGATTAAATGAGAGACCAAGATAGTGTTCTATATTTCAACCTAGATGTCCAGTTTCATTTGATCCATTACCATTCATCAATAGAAGTAATAATTTATCTTTGAATTCTTCAAGCACTGCTATATCCTACATGAACTAACAAGTAACAACACTTTGATGTTGAAATTGAACAATGCAATAAATATATGGGCTGTCTGCTGGTTAGAATGTCTTTGCATAAACCATACTTAGTGACACAGGCCACACCATTTGTGTTGAAAAAGTTGGAATCAATAAAATATAAAATATATTCAATTATGCAAATACCCTTTTATTTAATAAAAAATCTGTTTTTGGAAATAAATTATGGTTGTGTGATTAAATGAGAGACCAAGATAGTGTTCTATATTTCAACCTAGATGTCCAGTTTCATTTGATCCATTACCTTTCATCAATAGAAGTAATAATTTATCTTTGAATTCTTCAAGCACTGCTATATCCTACATGAACTAACAAGTAACAACACTTTGATGTTAAAATTGAACAATGCAATAAATATATGGGCTGTCTGCTGGTTAGAATGTCTTTGCATAAACCATACTTAGTGACACAGGCCACACCATTTGTGTTGAAAAAGTTGGAATCAATAAAATATAAAATATATTCAATTATGCAAATACCCTTTTATTTAATAAAAAATCTGTTTTTGGAAATAAATTATGGTTGTGTGATTAAATGAGAGACCAAGATAGTGTTCTATATTTCAACCTAGATGTCCAGTTTCATTTGATCCATTACCTTTCATCAATAGAAGTAATAATTTATCTTTGAATTCTTCAAGCACTGCTATATCCTACATGAACTAACAAGTAACAACACTTTGATGTTAAAATTGAACAATGCAATAAATATATGGGCTGTCTGCTGGTTAGAATGTCTTTGCATAAACCATACTTAGTGACACAGGCCACACCATTTGTGTTGGAAAAAGTTGATGCCTTCCTCTGTACAAAAGTGGACTTTTTATCGTGATTTTTGATGTTGATGCATACTTGGTACATAATGCATTCATGAACGTCTTGATGTGTGATTAATAGTTGCTGAAGTAGATCGTCTGACAGCGAAATAATTACATGAAGATTGAATAGTAATATAACTGAAGGATGTATTTTGTGAATCTAATTGTCAATTTTAAAATCTAAATTTACATATATGACTTATATGTGGTTAGAGAACAAATCAAGAAGGACATCTAAATTTAACGGATGAGATTTAAACTCAAAACAACGGTCAAATCCAACCGATCCGTGTTATTTGCTAACTCAACCGCCAAATTTAATTAAAATTTATTTAATCTCGGTTGTCAAATTAATCAAATCAATGATTAAGATTATATCCCCCGTTTTACAAAAAAAATATAATGTTCTTCTTGATCGATACCTATGTCGTTAAAATCATTTTTCAATGTTAATTATTTTGTGAATGAGGCCTTCTTTTTTGGGACAATTGCAGAAACCACTATTATAATACATTGTTTTGCAGCAACCATCATTGTAACAACTAATTACGAAATAAGTGTATTATAATTGCTCCGTTATCAAAAAACCACCATTGTCTTAACTCCGTTAGAAATTGCAAATCACGCGCTATACAATGCGTGGGTAAATAATTTAATACAGACAATTATAGAAAATCACTATTATAATATCCAATATTGCAGAAAACCACAATTTTAACAGTTAATTACAAAATGACTAAATTATAACAATTAATTTTTTGTTATCGAAACCCATTATCTGAATATACAAGTAACAATAGAGAATGTTGGTGAGGCTACAATTATGGTTATGTTTGATGAGTAATGCAGAATACCTCTTGCGAAAAATTAAGGTTCACTAAACATATTTGTGGCCACAGATGTGGTTGAATTTTGTATCTTTAGCATAATTTTTGACCTTATAGATACCAATACAACAACTAGAGTTTAAAAGCAGCGTCATAATAAATCAGAGTTCATAAGGATAAAACAGAGAAAAATTGGGTAGCCGATAGCTATTACACAATAATAATAAGCTCTTGAACATGAATTTTCTTTTAAGCATTATTTCTTTTTGACATCCACTAAGATTAAAATAAAGAATCGTGTACCTATTAGACGTTTATCAAAGAGTTATTATCATTGGAGCATCCGATCTAGAACGAATAGAGCAGTCGATAGTCATTTTACAATTTGTTATTATAAATGTGGTTTTTTTTCAAAATTAAGATTAAATTGGTGATTGCAAAATTGTGATTATAATGGTGGTTTTTTACAATTAACTTAATTAATAAAATAATGTTGAATAATAACACGAATGCGCTTTTAACAGTCATTTTAACGGAACAGTGACAATGGTGATTTTTTTGATAATGAAGCAATTATAATAGATGCATTTCGTAATTAGTTGTTATAATGATAATTTTTTGCAAAACAATATATTACAATAGTAGTTTTCTACAATTAATCCTTCTTTTTTACCCCTTTCAATATCTGCCTGTGTGTGCCCCATAAATACTTAATATCAAACATAAACATTGTCCAGCCATAGAATCTCTCTGTTCGCTTTCCTCGGAATCATCGAACGAAAATGTCCCTCAAGCTCAATCCCCTCCTCTCATCCTCCGCAATGCCCTCCGCCCCCAAACCCAATTCCCGTCTCAGATCTGCCAGGATCTTCATGGCTTCCACCATCCACTCATCGTGAGTCTCCTCCACACTGCATTCCTTTCATTTATGTCGTTTTCAGATTATGTTTTTTTCATTACACTGTTTATTTTGATTCCTCCTTTTGTCACCAAACAGACATTATGATCTTCAAATTCTTTCTTGTTCAATTGGTCTTTAATTTTTTTGTTTAGTAATCAAAATGTTCTTGATGATGCATTTTGCTAATTAGGTTCGATTATTGATCTTTGATATATTAAGTATGCCTGTTTGCATATTGAGGTTATATCTGTCTCGATATGTTAACCTTTAAGTTATTCGAGAATTTGTTTTTAGCTACAGTCTTCTTCTTTTCTGGTGTTATAGCATTGGTATTTGTCACATCTTCCTTTATACTGGCTAGTATTTGATGCATTTGTGTTTTAGAAAATATACCGGAGAATGATATAAAGTAGAGTTTAACATTACAAAAAGCTCTGACGAATCCTGAGCAAAATGCTTAAGTTCCGTTGTATTACTTATAGTTCAGTAAACAGCAACTGACAGAAAAGCCAGAATTTGAGTTTCGAAGTCAATGAACTTCTTATTTGGTTTTCTTGAAAATTTCTTCATTTTTTCAGAAATGGCAATGCAAAGAAGGCTTACACTCCGCCAAAAGAGGTGCATAGCCAGATTTCACATTCATTGGCACCAGAGAAGGTGGAACTATTCAAATCCTTGGAAGGTTGGGCTGAGAAAAATCTGCTGAACCTTTTGAAGCCTGTTGAAAAATGTTGGCAACCTAATGACTTCCTGCCCGATTCCACCTCTGAAGATTTTGATGATAAAGTGAAAGAAATTAGACTGCGAGCTAAGGAACTACCTGATGACTACTTTGTTGTGTTAGTTGGAGACATGATCACTGAAGAAGCTCTCCCAACTTACCAGACCATGTTAAATACTCTTGATGGTGTTCGTGATGAAACAGGTGCAAGCCCTACACCTTGGGCTGTTTGGACTAGGGCATGGACTGCTGAGGAGAATAGGCATGGTGATCTTCTTAACAAGTATCTATACCTCACGGGGCGAGTAGACATGCGACAAATTGAGAAGACTATTCAGTATCTCATTGGATCAGGAATGGTAAGTTTATTTCAATACGCTTTCTCTATTTTGTTGGAATTGTGTTTCAACTGCTGGACATACTGTAGGGAACGTCTAACTCATAGGCAGACATCATACCAATTCAGTTTGTATGTTATATCATTTTTTACAAATGAAGACGTAAACCTGTTAATATTTATTGGGGCTTGTGTTTTACAGAAATCCTTTATACATGTAAATTTTAGACGCATATAATTTGATTACCGTGTTATATTGTAAACCTGAAATAGCTGTGTGAAATTTGAACTTGCGGAAAATCTTGAGTCAATGTACACTTTCAAGGTTCTTTACTTATTACTTTTGGTAGCGCATTATGATGTGTTATTGTTCATTGGAGCCCTGGTACTTATGGGTTGGTTTTTCATTGTGCAGGACCCAAAAACTGAGAATAACCCATACCTTGGTTTCATCTATACTTCATTCCAAGAAAGAGCAACTTTCATCTCCCATGGCAACACAGCCAGGCTGGCCAAAGATAAAGGTGACTTAAAACTGGCTCATGTGTGTGGTAGTATTGCTGCAGATGAGAAGCGTCATGAGACTGCATATACAAAGATTGTGGAGAAATTGTTTGAAATTGATCCTGATGGTACAATCATAGCCTTGGAGGACATGATGCGGAAGAAAATCACAATGCCTGCTCATCTAATGTTTGATGGAAAAGATGAAAACCTGTTTGAGCATTACTCATCAGTTGCTCAGCGTATTGGAGTCTACACAGCCAAAGACTACGCTGATATTTTGGAGTTTCTAGTCAACAGGTGGAACGTGGAAAAGTTGACAGGGCTTTCAGGGGAGGGTAACAAAGCACTCGATTACGTTTGTCGTTTGCCAGCTAGGATCCGTAAGTTGGAAGAAAGAGCTCAGGCCAAGGCAAAACAAGCATCATCTGTTCCATTTAGCTGGATCTTTGACAAGGAATTGGTTGTCTGAATCATCCATCAAATTTCAACCATGCTACCTCATCGAACCAAGACTTGACATATTCCCAGTTGTCCTTTTTTCGAGTCTTATCGTAGGCAGACATCGATGGTGTTATAAAAGTTGCATTGCATTCGTGTAGGACTAAAGTCTCAAGTTTTGGTACTGTTCTGTATGACTATCATAACTAGTTGTATGGACACTTGCCTGTCTTCAGTCTTCATGTACTTATGATCTCTTTTCTACCTGGCACTGACTCCGCAGTTTTATGACAAAGAGTAGCCGTCTAAGGTCATTCATTTGATCTTTGTTTTCAGAGGCCATGGTTTTCTATGAGCCGAGCGTTCGTGAGCTACTCGCGAGCAAGCTCGGTTAAAGAGAAAATTAGACAATGCATGATTTGTGTGCAAACTAGTAGGGTTACTGAACATGGTTGAAAACGAAACTGAACAACCTTCTTCTCCAACATTTTTACCAGAAGAGGGATACACCCACAATTAGGGCTTGACAATGGGCCGGGTCGGATCGGGCCGGGCCGGGCTAATTGAAAAATTAGGCAGCCCTATGTTGACTTTCGGGCCGGGCCGGGTCGGGTTAGGGCTTATAGGACAAAGCCCTAGGGCTATTAATGGCCCTATTGAACATGGCCGGGTCGGGACAGCCCTGTTTTAAAAGACCAGAAAACCTTAATCTAAATTTTTTTATTATAAAGTAATTTTTTTTTAATATCAAGCTCAAATAGAGCTCGTTTTTGAGCTCAAATAAGCCTAAATGAATAACACTTCATCTCAGCTAAATAGCCCGAGTCGAAGTATGAATTTTTGTTCAATTGGGTTGCATATTTATACACACTTCGCTACTCATTCCTTCTAGCAATGACTGATGTGGGATCATGGTCCGCGGACCCTTAAGGATTATTTTCGCGGACCCTTAAGAATTAATCCTTAAGGGTCCGCGGAAGTCCGCGGATTTCTTCTAGCAATGACCGATGTGGGATCATGGTCCGCGTACCCTTAAGGATTATTTCCGCGGACAAATACCTAACGAACACAATTGTATGTTTTATTAGATCAATGTCGATACTTGTTAAATAACAACAGCTAACTACCAAACATACTCTCTTACCATTTTACTATCATGCAATATCTCGTTGACATTCTCACCCAAAAACTTTTTAATGGTGTATCTGATTGCATCTAGTTGATCTACCGGATTTCAGATATTTAGCAGTCAGCTCCACAACGATAGTGTCAATACATTTGTTGACGGGATATAACGTTATTTTAAAAATAGATGTCTACCCACCCACATATTGAAGCAAAAAAATGTTTGACTTGGCAAAGACTCATCTTTTAAAATAGATGCCTACCTACCCATAGCGCATCCATGCATTTATATTCCCCACATGCAAAGGTTGCCCAATTTCCATGCTCCGGAACTCGTCGACAGTTACTTTAATTTCGTCATTTTTGAATAGATAAATGCTGCACAAAAAATCGGTAAGAGCCCGTCAACTTGTAGAATTTTTCGAAAAATAAACATTTTATCTGTGGCTGAAGTAGTTTTATGTCATCGCAAATTTGTAGACTCTCTTAGCGTTGTTGCATACTGGCTTTGGAATTGTGCACGTCCTCAGACACCAAGGATATTTCATTCTCCCGGATCATTTTATCTTCCTCTTCTGCTGGGGTGCGGCGACGCTGCCAGATGCTACCCCCGGAATGTCTGCATTTTTCTCCACAAATCCAGGGGACACAGCCCTTAATGGTTCAGCTGGTATCACCACATCATTCAAAAGAACACCATGAAACATCTGTTATGATGTGTTAGCCAACACATCATCACTTATCAACCAACCCCTGATCCCCTTGATACGTTGTCATGGTACACACATCCTCAACTTCGTCATTACTTCCTGTCTTAGTTTCACCCTGGTACACTATGATTGTATTATTGTCCCCTGGGCTCACACCCATCTCACATATCATTTCCTGCGTTGATCACATCATCATTTATAAACCAATCATCTGCCCCCATTTAAACACTTCTTACTGTTCCCCTCTTGTAAGGGTTGTTCATTGATCCCTTCCGGATATGGCAATGTATTCACATCTTCTACCTTTGTTCCCCGATAGAGTATAATGACACTGTTGCCCTCCAGACTCTCCCCCACCACTAACCTTGATAAGTCATTTACATTGGGGCTTTTTACACATTTAAACAGGTCGAGTTATCCTAAATTTAAGTTCGGTGCGTCAAGATCACATTCTAAACAGTCCCCTTCATGCACACCAATATTCACATCAATATTTGAAACAGTAGCTCAGTTTCTTGATGCATTACCTCGACGCCTACGTTCAAACTTCTTCCCAAACTTTTCTTTTACTTTTGGTGGTTGCACTCTCAACTTCTGGATCAGAACATCGCCACTTACCACACCGCCTCCATCCTTTCCACATATTATCTCGCTAACATTTTCAAACCATTTCGCACATTCTTTACTACCAACACCATCATTAACTTGTACAATTTCATCCCTCAAACCATCAACATCGTTCTCTTTTTTTCCTAAACTGAGTTAACCTCTTCAACATTAATCATTCCTTCTTTATTGTGCTTGCAGTCCCAACATTTTCAAACTGGTCCATTCCATATGCAACTGGACCAAAAGCAACTTCCCATTGTTCTTTTCCACCCATTCTTATCCCTAGATTAAGGCGTATTTCAACCAATTCTTATCAATACAGCCTTTCTTATATATCATCATGAACTCACTGTTAGGTTCTATAATTTTAGCAGCTGCTTCTCTAAGTTCTAAGCACAATAGCTCCACAAAGGAATTAGTTCAACAATTCCAACTGTATAAATACAAACAAGAACTAAGGGAGGTATTTGAAATGACTGCAACGGTACATGGAATGCATCCACATGATCGCAGTTTGCATTGTTTGCTACCTCGCGTTGTTTCTTGTTTAATTATTAGCTGGCATGCTCCCTTCGTTATTTTCAAACCACCGAATCATCTAACCCACATATTCTATTCCCCTGGATTGTCTGGTATAGGTTCAACATTATTTTATTAACCAGATGCAACTACGAAACTGAACAATTAAACACATTTCAAATATTCAACTAGCATACGCAACTATCAAATTAACTTATGAATGCAACTGTGAAATGCAACTAAAAATTCCAGGGGAATAAAATCCAACATCAAATGCCCACATATAATAACTACATCACATGCTCAACCATCCACACAACATCTGAATTATATTGCACATTACTAAAACAAAACAAAGGCTATACCCTGTAATGAGGTCCTCAGCATAAGTGTTGCACACAAATTCATTGTAGGTGTTATTATCATCTGCATTTTCTACTTCTTTATCAGCATCCAACTCTACATCACACTATTAAATATTGCCAACATTAAGTTGTTCACAATTAATATCGCTCCATTTCATTGTGAACTTAAAACATCAAAAGGGTTACCTCACGTCCTCCCCCTGGAACACTAGCTACCTGGTGCACATCAGCAGACATTGTTGCATACCGTTGCTCGTCCTCTTTGTGATTTATGAATAGCATAATCGTTGTTTCCGCCATCCTTGTCCTCTCCTAAATCACAATGAATACCATATTCATTTTCCTCTGTATTGACATATTCGTCATCCTCCGCGTCTTCCATCTTTAACATAAAAATCATTTCTGTCCACCTCTTCCTCGTCCTAAATTTTAATACAATCATCTAATAAAAAACTATTAAATTTACACTCACCGACAGAGTACCGGGTCAGCATGAGTCACCATCTTCTTCTTCCACATTCTCTCCATCTTCTCTAAAAATCTCGGTATTTCTTGTGTATTTTCCCCTTCCCGTAACACTGATTCGCCTCCTCATAAAGGCAGTGCTGGTTAACTTTTACATTCCACCTAAGAAGAGGGTTATTCACCCTCCGGACAACGAACCTCTTATGTTCAACGCATTCTAAGTAAAATAACTATCAAAAATACCAAATCAGATTATATTAAATCCTGAAATAAATAAGTTTAAGGTAACTCAAATGCATATAAGTTTACTCAGTTAACTTACTATAAGGAACAGTATTGGGCCTTGAAAATATGGTATTTTCTTCTCATTCCAATCCCTCTTCTCCTCAATCAGATTTTTCAACACCAAAGCACACCAATTGAAGTGTGTGATTCTGTCCAAATTCTTCTCCTTTAAGAAAGGAATGATCTCCATGCTCACTTGTCCGTTTTTGCTACCACAGATCATCATATAAGTAGAAAACCGTCAGAAAAATGCGTTCTAAACCATCTCCCCCTAACCTGTTCGAAGAATCTCTTAACCCGTAAACTACCTCACTCAAATTGCATTTCCCAGTTTCGCAATGCATCACCATTTTTCACTAGACAAGTGACACATCATATTGGTTTCCATGCTTCCTCAGCACGATCTCCTTCTTTCCCTTTGGCAATCCTAGTATCCTCGTGACCATTTTTTCTGTAATAGGTAGCCTCTTACTGCCCCACCTTAGAGCACATGAATCGCTATCTATTGCTTTGAATAGTTGCATCCGCAACGAGTTATGTATCCGTTTATAGTCAATCCTAAAATCCTACCAAATCCCATCCCCCTCACTTCATCCTTCTGTTCCTTCGTCAAATTTCCCATTGCATCCACCAAAGTCTTTGGCGAGCTTCTTGTTTTCAGCACTCCCCCTTCCTCTGATTGTGTGGCACATTCATAGGTTTACCAACCTGCGGTTGTCGATCAGCACTTTATCTTTGTTGACATTTCGCTTGCTCACCCGAAATTTTTGGTTGATTCTCCTCTGCAATATAAACAAATAAACATTTACATCCAACATTAACGACTGCACATCATATTCTTTGATAGAGCACTTTTTTATGTTGTTTTAGGTCCTTTACACTGCTTATATTTCTAACATATTCAGTATAAGATTACGCTTTTGGTGTAGTTTTATGTCTCAGGTTTAACAGAAGAGTTAGAACAAAAGTGCGACAAGAAGGCTGAATCTCAGAACAAAGAACAACAAATTTGATGAAAGCTGAAATCCAACGAGCGCGCGAGTAGTATGGCGCGCGAGTGTGTGTCGTGCAGAGCAGAGGAAGCGATGACTTCAGCAATCAGCGACAAATCAGGAGCGATGGCGTCATTACGCGCAAAGAATATTTCTAAGTCAGGAATTTAGAGATAAAATATTTCCAAGGCTGATTTTTAGAGATAAAGATGATCTCCCATATATTTTCTTACCTACTTTTTCGTGGAAACCCTAGAAGGCAAGCTATAAATACAAAGCATGGAGAAAATCATAAATGTGTGAAGAGCCGCCCAATTCAAAGAGAGACCTAAGCGCGAGCTTCCGACGCGAGCGAGACGACGCGTCCATCAGATTTGCTTCGTTATTTTAGTTCTTCAATATTAACTTTCGAGATGTATACATTGAGCATGTCTAGCTAACTTGCTGAATTCGGTTTGGATTCAGATCTATGAATAATATGTTTTGAGGTTTTGTTCTTAATTGCATGATAAGTTTAGTATTATTATTCCAAGCTCAATTGCATGATAATTAGGTTAGATAATTAAGCGAAGCCTTGCACCGCAGACTTAGTTGTAGAATCTGTTATCTATAGTTAAACTATCAGAAGTACGTGACTGTGAATGATAGGAGTAACACTAGAATAGTTAATCACTACCTTGACCAGATTCGTGGTTAATTAGACTAGACCGAGTAATGATATCATACGGACTTTGACCGGAATGTATTTGTAGGTTATTAAGCTTTGACCGGACCTTAACCACGTGAACATTATATCATGTATCTTTAGTGACCGATGATAAACATAGAAATTCATAGTGAAGAATCTGAACCGAGCACATCTCTGTTTTTATTGTCTTCTTGCATAATTGCTTTCTGATCACACGCCAGCTTCACTTGCGCAATTGTTTCTTACTTTTAATTGCTTTTACTTACAAACCCCAGTTTTAGTTGTAGATTGAAAGACGACTTCTCACCGTTCCCTGTGGATTCGACCCCAGCTTGCCAATACTATACTAAGGAGGAGAGTCGGGATAAATTTGCAGCACTCAACGACGTGCTCGTCATTCTTCCATTGTAAGAATGCGAATTTCTATCAAATTTCCACAATTAAGATAACTATACCTCCCTAGCCTTGATGATTTTCATGTTCTTCGTCTTCGCTTTATACCAACCCTCACTCGCCCACAGCTGAACTCTGCCCCTAAACCAACTAAACCACTTTCCCTAAATCTTGCCATCTGTCAAACTATAAACCTTAATTTACCGTAGTTGTGTGGTTAGGATTAGGACTTATGGATCCACCACTTAAGAGGTTCTGATGGGATATGCTCTAACTAAGTGTGTATAGTTAACTGTCTGATCAATTCAGTTTTAGCCATCCATTGCAAATAAACACTAGTATAAATAGCGCGTAGTTGAATCAATTAAAACTTGAATTCAACTTGGGAGTGATTCGAGTGTGAGTCCACTTTTACAGGTTTCTTTTGTCAATAAAAAATATTTGAGTCTGAACGTTGAACATCACATTATGCTCAAATTTAGTACTGAATCTAATGTCAAAAAAATACAAAATTAAGCTACGATAATGTGCAACTAATACTGAAGAAATAAAATAAAAGAGTTTAGAAGAAGTTGATCTAAGTTGGAGTAGAGTTCTTAAGACACCAAGTGTCCATATATCAATTTACAAATCTGATGTTTCTCGACTTATCATATAACGATATATTATGGTTACTCGTTGCAATTAATAGCCTTCATCATTTGAAGGAATTAAGAGTCGATAACAACAACTTAAAAGCTTGACAAGAAGTGTTGGGAATATAATTTCGCTAGATATGTCAAAAGTAAGAGAAATATGACATCTTGTTATCTTTAGAAAGTGATCGTCTAGTACTTCTGCCTTCCGCTTTGGGATTACTTACAATCCTCGAAAAATTACATTTAGACGGCAATAAAGAGTTGATATTTATACCTAATTCTTTTAAGAATTACATTCTGCCTTCCGCTTTGGGATTACTACGTATGAGCGCATGAAAACAAATGTCTCATTTAGGGTAGAAACTGAATAAAAAATTTCAATACTAACAAGCTTGAATTTTCTTTTACCTCTAACCCTTCGGCAATCATATATGTATAATAGTCTATGTGGCAATCAATATAGAGAACTTGATACATATTCAGTACTCCAACGAATAAGTTTAGTTAGCTAAAATTTTACATAACCTCAGTCTCACTCATCAAATTTGGTATGCATTTCATAAATCTGTATAACTTTTTGCCTAAATTATACATATCTCTACCACATTCACACACATTATACATATCCCCCATTGCAACAAAACACAAATTTCATCATTCATATTATACAAAACTAATTAAAAATGTATTTTACATACCTATTTTAGCCATCGCCATTGAAGATGCTCTGAGAAAGGTAATGAGATATTTTAGCATCTTTAACATTTTATTGAAGTCCAATTAATTGCCTGCTAAATTTCCAAAATAGATAATCAGATTCTACAAGAAACGTAAAGAGATACGTAGCATCTGTTTGCGAGATGTTAACTATTGATTTTACATGTTCATGTGGCCCTCTAAGCTTTGTATGAGCCAGAGTCATTACTATTCAGAATTAGGATTAATTACCGATGATCGCCTGTATAATAAGTCATATTCCACGTCACCACCTGTTTCCATTTGTCACTTGCGAAGTAGGATCAATAGGTATGATGAACACACTCCCGCGTTCAAGCAGAATGATTTGAAATCAATCAACTTCCTTCCTTGAATTGTGTAGACCAATTATGATACAATTACAATCATCATAACATGTAGAAACTCTACTTCTGAAACATGGTTGTTGCTCAAAGATTTCAATAATCAATCCAATTGATAAATAAGTTTGAATGGATGTTAGTCTAGTCTTTGTGTAAGATTCAACATCAGGAGGTTAAGCCGGAGGTTTCCAATTCTAAGATGCCTTTTTGAGTACTGTTAAATAGAAAATATATGACGTAATATGGAGGTTTTGATACACTGTTACCAACACTGAACTATATGACATCATTTGAAACACCTCCATAAAGCGTGTATGGTGCCAGTGTCACCACACACCTGCTTCCGATTAATATCCACATTATGAAACTTCTTTCGATTGTCAAAGAGTTTGCACTAAGAAAAGTATGTGACGAAGGAGTGTTGCTTAACAAGACACAGGCCCCAAAATCCAATCCAAATGTCTGGACCAAATACAGGCACAAATGTAATCGAGATGAGTTCTAGTAATCACACATTACTACCCAATACAACCGCTGCCACAAGGCACCAGCTATTGTCATGCAATAATATTGATGATGAACAAACACCAAATAAAATTACTGACGAATGCAATTGGAGCTATCCCTTCCAGCAATGATCAGAAGCATAAACTTATAGATAAAAGACTTGTTTGTTGCCCAACAAACAGTCCACAACCACAAATAATGATCCTCTTTCACACACAAAAAGAATCCATTAATAAAACCCTGAGATTGCGCACCTCCTCATCAAGTATGAACACCCGAACCCATACAAATATCATCCCAGTCTCAAATTTGCTTGATAAAGTATATTTTTCACCTTCAAGGTATACTTTACAAACACTTGACATGATATAAATCTCATATAAGTTGCCAACCAAAGTATCAAACAGAGAAAAACATCTAGCAAAAGTCATTGTCCTAAAAATAATTTATGATAAGCAAACTCCTCAGATTCTCCAGGGTTTAAGGTCAAAGTCATATCCAAGACCTTCACGTCTTTACAATCATGAGAAAACATCATCCCGCTAACCTTAGTATATGGTGAAACAACACTATAAATTCATTTCAAAGTCAAAGTCATATCCAAGACTTTCATGTCTTTACCATCATGAGAAAACATCATCCCGCTAACCTCAATATATGGAGAAGAAAAATTTCAAGACAACTATTATCGAATAAGTCAAAAGTACATCTTCTTCGTGGTTATTCCATACTGCAGTGTCGTAACCGAATTCGGATTTGTGACTGAAAACTCCAACAGTGGTTTCACAAGAGTTAATTCATTCTCATACACATCGTCTATTTCTGGATTTGAAAGACCAAGCACTTTTGAAGGTTCCGAGGAGCCAATATCTAATTCGTTAAGATCTGTAGATGGTAGGCTGAAGCAGACGGGTGGGCAAACAAGTACGATTGGTATCAACAACTCGTTGATTTCGCAGAATTTTGAGAAGTTGAGGGTAGATAAATCAATAACTCGTTGATTCCGCAGAATACCAAGAAATTAATAAGCAAGATTCGTTGATTTCAATAGAAATACCGAAA
This sequence comes from Sedum album, assembly GCA_006409495.1. Taxonomy (NCBI): domain Eukaryota; kingdom Viridiplantae; phylum Streptophyta; class Magnoliopsida; order Saxifragales; family Crassulaceae; genus Sedum; species Sedum album. Next base: position 112,115 of record QZGG01000299.1, on the reverse strand, counting down.
ACTTGACATAAAAGGGAAAACCTTAATTTTTTTATTAAATATCACAAAGCCGTCTTACAAAATAATGAAAATTAGTTTATATAGGAAACAATAAGAAATCCTAAATCGTAACTAAATTAATGGCCCAAAGTTCACTTAATTGGGCTGCATCATTCTCTCCAGGGTAGATAAGATTCGTCCTCGAATCCAAAATCGATAATAGATATATATTATTAACCAACTTCAAATCTCATTCAACGACGCATCCGATCGGCATGCGCCACATACTGTGCTAAGAGAAGCGGAATCTGAAGTTTACTTAACATAAATCTCAACGCACATCTGAAAAATGTAACATTGACACCCTCATCGATGAAAAATGAGCAAACTTTCCTGTTAGTAGTGCAAACAGACTGAAATAATTTGTTGTGTAAACAATTGTCTTCAGAGGTCCAAATAATAGGTCGTAACAGTAGAACATTATTGATATGTTCTGACACATACTCTTCAACATCTCCCTCAACATCAGCGTAATTATCATAAATAGGATCATGAATACCTAAATTCGTATCTACCTCATCATCATTGTAAGTATCGTAAATAGAGATACCTAAACTTAGAGCATTATCAACTTCGTCATCACCATAATCATCATATATGGGTTCTCCGAAATAGGAAGTAATATCGCTCTCAACCTCACTATATTCCACATCATCACCATATTCATCATATATGGGTTCTCCGAAATTGAAAACAAGATCACTATCGTCATCGTAATAGTCATCAACATATTTCCCAAAGAGTTCATCCAATCGGGCACTCCTTGTCTTCGCCGTCTCCAAACGATAGCTAAGGTACTCAATCTACCTGCGCAGATCTGCGTTCTCACGTCGCAGAACATCATCAAGGAACGTCTCATTAGCACCTACAAACCTTCTAGGTTGACTTCTACCACGAGGAGTCATCACGCAGGACCAGCTGGAGAGAATGATGAGGCCCAATTAAGTGGGCTTTGGGCCATATAATTTAGTTACTAATTAGGGTTTCTTATTGTTCAGTCTTTTGCAAGACGGCTTTTTGATATTAAATAAACAAAATTAGGGTTTTCACTTTTATGTCAAGTTTTCGGTATTACTATTGAAATCAACGAATCTTGCTTATCAATTTCTCGGTATTCTACGAAATCAAGGAGTTATTGATTTATCTATCCCGTCAACTTCTCGATATTCTACGGAATCAACAAGTTGTTGACACACATATCATACTTGTTTGTCCACCCGCGCTGCATCAGATTGGTATTAGTTTCTAGCCCGTCCTGCGTGATGACTCCTGGTGGTAGAGATCGATCCAGAAGGTTCGAAGGCGCTGACGAGACGTCCCTTATTTTACGATGTGAGAATGCAGATCTGCGTAGGCAAATCGAGTATTTTACCCATCGTTTGGAGACGATGGAGACTAAGCGTGCACAATCAGATGATCTCTTTGGGAAACATGATTATTATTATGATGATAGTGATATTGTTTCCAAATTCGGAGAACCCATATATGATGAGTATGGTGATGATGTGGAATATGGTGAAGTTGAGAGCGATATTGCTTCCTGTCTCGGAGAACCCATATATGATGATTATGGTGATGACGAAGTTGATATTGCTCTGAGTTTACATATCCCTATTTACGATACTTACAATGATGATGAGATTGATAAGAAATTTGATATTCATGATCCTATTTATGATGATTACGGTGATGTTGAGAGGGATATATGTTGAGAGGGATGTTGAAGAGTATGTGACAGAACATATCATTACTGCTCTAGTGTAACGACCTAGTGTTTTGATCTGTGAAGACAATTGTTTACACAACAAAGTATTTCAGTCTGCTTGCACTATTAACATGAAAGTTTGCTCGTTTTTCTTTGATGAGGGTGTCTATATTTCTTTTTTCAGATGTGCTTTGAGATTTATGTTGAGTAAACTTCAAATTCCTCTTTGGTTAGCACAGTATGTAGCGCATGCCGATCGGATGCGTCGTGGAATGAGATTTGAAATTGGTGATTAGTATTTATCTATTATCGATTTTGGATTCGAGGACAAATCTTTTCTGCCCTGGAGAGAATGATGTGGCTCAATTAAGTGGGCTTATGCCATTTAATTTAGTACGATTTAGGATTTCTTGTTGTTTCCTATATTAACTAATTTTTATTATTTTGTAAGACGGCTTTTTGATATTGAATAAATAAAAGGGATAATTACGAAAAACCACCCTCATAATAGGGGTTTTTTCACGGAACCACCCTTATTATGTGATATTACAGTAAACCACCTCTTTTTATCATTCCGTTATCATTTAACAACCTCGACACTATTCCGTCAAATATTCTGTTCAATATTTTAAAATTTGAATATAATAGTATTATTTTTATTAAAATACACCACACATATAATAAATAAATTTTCACTTCACCACCTCTATAATTATTTCCGTTATCACTCCACCACCACTTTTAATGGAGTGGTGGTTAAATGATAACAGAGTAGAGAAAGAGGTGGTTTACTGTAATATCACATTATAAGGGTGGTGCCGTGAAAAACCACTATTATGAGGGTGGTTTTTCGTAATTAACCCTAAACAAAATTAGGGCTTTCCCTTTTATATCAAGTTTTTGGTATTTCTATTGAAATCAACGAATCTTGCTTATCAATTTCTCGGTATTCTCCGGAATCAACGAGTTATTGATTTATCTATCCTGTCAACTTCTCGGAATTCTGCGGAATCAACCTTTCTTTCCAAAGTTGGTAACCATCCTTCCTAAGTTTTTCGTCTGTGTGTTAATAATCACATTCTGATGTCGTGATAATACTTTCATCCTTTTAAGATGATCGTTAATTTTGATGAGTCTTTTGTTAATATCCATTAGATCTTCTCTATCTTGCGTGCTCAAATCATCTTCAATTTATAGCGGACTTAACTCGACATTCGACTCTCGATGAAAAAGCACTATTTAATACGATTTGTATTAGTGATAAGAGTGAAAGGAAGATGAGGTGAGATAAAGGGGGTAATGACGGAGAGGATAAGGAGGAGTTAACTAATATTTCGTTTCCTGATTTCCCATTAAAATAAAGTTCTACAGCTCTGCTTCTATTTCTAGTCATATGTCAAATTACGTTTTTATCCATAATCTAGTACGTAACACTAGCCCAACTCAAGAAAGGCATAAATTCAATGGGCTTATGTGATTACAAGATTTTATGCTTTTGATGGACCAGGCCTGATTCTGTTTTTTTTTTGGAATAAAAGGTAGCTTTATTCCGATATAAAAAGTTTCATCACCAAAAATAGACCACTACCAACAGACTCACAACAAAACTGGGAGGGATGGCACCCAGCCCCAGCTCAGACCCTAAACATTACACAAACACCTCAACCAAAACAAACAAGACAAGTACAAACCAAAACCAGTACAAAATGACTAAAACACAGGGTACACTGCAACATTAGAACAGACCATAGCCAGCTTTTTATCCGTAAAGCACCTGATCAGAGCAACCTCACAAGACTTCCTGACAACAAAGCTTAAGTTCTTCATCTCATTCCTGAAAATCCTGCTATTCCTCTCCGCCCATAGCGCATAGACAAACTCAGTGATGATTACTTTGAGGATCCTGGCTTTAGCACGCTTTGATTTCACCATCTCAGTAATCCACCCTACAAAATCACTCCATGAATAAATGCTCTCAACTGTATGACAGCTATAGCCCCACCAAGTTAGAATACCCTTCCACGCCCTTCTAACCTCCTGGCACGCTATGAGCAGGTGATCAATATCTTCATCCCCAGTATTACAGAAAACACAAGCGTGGTCAGTGTTAACTCCAAACTTACTCATTCTAATCTTTGTAGCCAGTCTGCCATACAGTGCAAGCCAAAGGCAGAACTTTGCTCTAGGAGTTGCTCTATTGTTCAAGACCAGCTCTCTCCATGGAACACTCTGTACACAAGGTCTTACCACCTTGTAAGCTAGCTGCGTATCAAAGGATTGATTCAGGATAATAGAATTCCACATAGCATCAGTATCAAGGTATTCTCTGGCTCCAAGTATATTCTTCATCAACACTGATGCATTATGCTTGATACCAACAGTCCTAACACTGGAGTGTGCCATATAGTATTCATTCATCCATTTAACCCAAAGCTTATCTGGCTTATTACTGATTGCCCATAATAGCTTCACCAGCATAGCTTTATTCCATGACTTGAGGTGTACTAAGCCAAGACCACCTTCCTTTGTAGACCTACACACTGAGTCCCACGCAACAGGGGATTTATTACCACCTTCAGCATTCCCATACCAAAGGAACTTCCTGCAAAAACCATCAACCTTCCTAATGACCTCCACTGGCAATACAAACACTTGACTCCAGTAATTTTGGACTGAGAAGATAACACTTTTAACCAACTGTACTCTGCCCCCATAGCTAAGCAGCTTAGAAGACCAGTGGTTAATCCTAGCCAAGATTTTATCAAGCAGAGGTTGATACTGCTGTACAGAAAGCCTCTTGGCTGTCAAGGGGATCCCAAGATATTTGAAAGGCATTGCACCTTCCTGCAGCCCACTTAACCTGAGAATCCTCCTTTTAGTTTCAGTCTTCACACCAGCAAAATAGACTTCACTTTTCGCCTTATTTGGAACCAAACCAGATGACCTAGAGAAGTTCTCAATCACTTCCAACATTTTCTTTACTGCATCCTCAGTACCTTTGCAAAAGAAAAGAAGATCATCTGCAAAAATTAGATGGTTCACTCCAATCTTTGCACAATTAGGATGATACCTAAACCCTGAATCTTTCAGAGCCCTCATATTTCTACTTAGGTATTCCATAGCAATGACAAAAAGAAATGGAGACATAGGATCACCCTGTCTAAGGCCTCTCCTCCCCTGAAAAGGCAGAGTAAGCTCTCCATTAACATTAATCCTGTATGAGACACAGTAGAGATACAAATGCCTACCCACTCCACAAATTGCGCAGGAAATCCCATTGCATTCAAGAGGTCTGTGATGAATGTCCATTGAATGGAGTCATATGCCTTTTGCAAGTCGATCTTCATCATGCACCTGGCTGAAATATTCTTCCTTTCATAGCCTCTTACTATTTCTTGAGCTAGTATGGTATTGTCATGAATATATCTACCTGGAACAAAGGCAGACTGCTCTTCTCCCACCAGCCAAGGCATTACACAACTCAGCCTATTAGTAAGAACCTTGGCAATGATCTTGTATAACACTGAACAACATGATATTGGCCTGTAATCCTTCACACAGCTAGCATTACTCGACTTAGGAATCAAGGTAATACTAGTAACATTTATGCTCTTAAGGATTTTGCCAGAATGGAAGAAATCCCTCACAGCATTGATGATGTCCTGCCCAATTATATTCCATGAACTCTTAAAGAACTTGGCTGAAATCCATCCACCCCTGGCGCTTTAAAGTCTCCAATAGCAAATAACGCTGCTTTAATCTCTTGATCACTGATCCTATCTATAAGAGCTCTCTTATGATGCGTTAGGAGCAAAGGCCCCTTCCTAACCACCATAAGGTCAATAGCCAAGTCAGTGACTGCTCTAGATCCCAAAAGCTTTTTGTAGTACTCTGTAATTTCATTGAATATATCCTCTTTTGCAGTCAACTTAACACCAGCATCGTTCACTAGCGAAGAGATTCCCCTGAAATTACGAGTTCTAATACTAGCATGAAAGAACTTATTATTTCCATCACCACAATTCAGCCAATTTATCCTAGCTTTCTGCTTTAGGATAGACTCTTCTATTTCACTCCATTTTCCAAGATACTTTTGCTCTTCAATCATACTGCTGAAAATGGAATCATTCAGAGGGTCATTCCTAAGAGCTAGCTGCAAGCAATCCAGCTTGGTCTTACTTTCATTCACCCTTATGGTTGCTTTGAGCAGCCCCTTATTCATCTTCCTTAAGCCTTCTCTGACTTTTTTCAGCTTACACCAAACTTGGAACATTTTCACGCCACTAACAGGAGTATCCCACCCACTTCTAACCAAATCATGAACCCATCCTGTTCTACACAGGAATTCAAAAATCTGAACTGCCTTTTCCTCATAGCTACTCCATTACCAAATGATACAACCAATGGAGAATGATCTGAGTTCCCCGAATTCAATACCTCCATTGTGGAATTCTGGAACACTTGCATCCACTTCTCATTCACAAACCCCCAGTCAATTTTTGTGTATATTAGATTCCCCTCCTGCTTATTACTCCATGTGTATCTCCAGCCAGAATTAATGACTTCCTGGATACCAGCTTTGACAATCATATTCCTAAACGGCTCGCACTCCTTATCAGAAACTGGCAACCCTCCCAATCTGTCATCTGCATGGAGCACATTATTAAAATCACCCATGATAATCCAAGGCTCACTGGTCTCCACAGCAATAGAACATAACGCATCCCACAATGGCTTCCTTCTGTCACTATTATTATGACCATACACTACAGTAAATTTCCAAACAAGGCTACTCCCAATAACAGAAGCTTCCCCATGAACAAATTGTTCATTCACAACAATTACACTGAAATTCACTACACCAGAATTCCATCCAATCCAAATCCTGCCATTAGGTGATTCACTGTAATTATCAACAAACCTCCATTGATCACCAAAAAAATTCTGCACACACCTCTTTTTATCTTTTTTAACCCTAGTTTCTATGAGGCCAATAACCTCCACTTTATTACTACAAATAAACCTACTCACCTCCCTTTGTCTAACAGACTTATTCAAACCTCTGATATTCCATGTGGCAATCTTCATTATAAAGAGCTAGGTGCTAGGTCCAGGATCCCCAGGAATAATATCCTGGTTTGCCCCCTCACTTCCCGTAACACTACACAACTCAGTAATCCTTTCAACATTCACCAGAACACTTTTATTTTTGCTGACCCAAAGTTCAGTATTCCTATGAGAGTCCTGAATCTTACGTATATCCCCCACCTTCTCTTGATTCCCAACACTCACAGGTACCTCAGGGATCTCTACAGCAGTACCTGTAGCCACCACTTGATTTCCACTTGTATCCACTATACCCTGTTCTTTCCTCCTCCAGACTTTATTCTTATTCTTCTGAATAACTGGCTTCACTATCTTTTTCTCACAATCATGCCCTATAACTTGACAGGATTTACAAAAATATGGAACCCATTCATATACAATGGTCTGCACATACACTGATCCATCATCCCTAGCAAGCCTCACAGATTTAATTAGCTCCTGTGACACATCAACTTCTACTAACATTCTAGCAAAGGATATTCTTCTCTGATTTACTGTTTCATCATCTGTCCGTATAGGCCTACCTATGATACTCGCAATTCTCCCTAAACTCTTCCTGCCCCAATATTGCAAAGGTAATTTTGGAAGTCTAATCCAAACAGGAACCATAGACATACTATCCTTGCATATATTCACCCCTGACTCCCAACACTTAAGTAATACAGGTTTACCCTTGATAGTATAAGGACCTCCAGCTAATACAGAGTCCCTGTCTATGGTAGAATCAAATTTGGCAATATAATGGTCATCATCCTGGTGGATGTAAAAACCAGATCATTACTCCACATTTTCCTCAACATCATTTCTACAAACCCTAGAGTGTGCTTAGGCCCTAGCACCCTCACTATTAGCGCAAACTTCCATTTCTCAATTTCCTCATTCAAATCCTCATCCGAAAATTTAACAAACACACCTTCCTCATCTCTGTTTGGAGTATCATAGCAAAGAGGATTACCTTTCTGTACAGGCATCTCCTGCTTCAACACCTGCGCATATGATCTTTTAGGTACTTCTGCTTCACCATTACTTGCTTCAGCTTCCACAGTTGGAATCATGGCCGGTCTAACCGTCGCCATACTACTTACTTGGTTCTGCGCATCCACAGGCACCTCTTCCTCCGATGATTCCTCATCCATCCACACCGGCTCCTTCGCTCCAGACTTGTTCCCCGACTTACGACCAGGTCCAATGCTTCCTCGATTCGATTGACTTTCCTCCACCGCAGATCGAATTTGCCTCTCGATAGACGGAGATCGGTCCGCCTTCGGCGGGCGGCCGCGCTTCGCCTTCACCTTCCTCATTCTACGCCTGATTCTGTTTTGCTTAGAAAGATTTTAATTATTTACTATAAGGGTGGACTTGAGCTTAATTTTTAAATAATTTATTTTATATGTTGCTCTATTTTAAAACATTATAAATAAATTTTTTAATAGCAAAAATTAATAGTATGTTTAAAGTTCATAACATCAATTTTCAGAAACTAGGATGTCTTAAATATAGAACATACCGTTGTAGTTCAAATAATGACACTTGCTACACTTCAATCGTAATTGAAAAACTAAATTGTTGTATGCGCTTTTTGTAGATGGGGTGCTTAGTTATATGTTAAGTGCTTGTGACTTGTGTTTAATACAGTTTCACTGCCAAATAAGTTCTTGGAAGGAGTACGAGCGTGGAATTCGGTTTTCTTGATTTTTGTTTCAAGACCTGAACTTGACGGTGAAGGCTTTTGTTTTTATTTGTTTGGATCAACCGCAACATCTTTGTACTAGCAACGGTTCATGCTTTTGAACCCTTTCTATCTAGTTAGCGTTGTCTCCGTCCGATAATAAAATATCCTATATATAAAACACAAGAGATGGAATTGACATTTTCTTTTGAAGCCGCAATTCACATTCCAATAATAGCCTTATATACTATTAATTACTCAAAAATGCCATCATTTACTACATTATAATTTGTTAATGTATCATATGATTTTATGTGCACATATTATGATGTGTAAGATCTATTGTATATATAAAGCGCAAATGGGTATATTGACGGTTACCCTTTGAAGCCACATTTTCTTTCCGAAAATATTCCTGCTATTATAAAAAATTACTACAAGCCAATTTAATATAAAATAATTTATTAGCACATATTATGTGCCACAAATACTAGTTACTAGTAAAGTATAATAATTAAATTGATGGTTTCTTTTGAAATTCCAATTTCTATCCCATAATACCCTCTTTTATATATAATTACTTTAGTTATTATTTACTTAATGAGAATGGATCAAATAAAAAGTGTTAGATTGGTTATAAAATGCAAACAAATCTAAACCACCCATTAGATTTCAATCAACGGTTATAATTAAAGAATATTAATTAATACAAAAAATTACAAAAGGACAATAATGGAAATACACGCATAACATATTTTTCAAATATTCTCATTAATAACAATCCCTTATTTTAAGGGATTGAGTAACCGACTTTCAATTTTTTAAATTCGACTCATTAATATCCACCCATTAATATTTTTCAAATATTCTCATTAATATCATGTAAATTTCATGTGTTTAAATAGTCTTTTACAATATCCACTACTCACTGCTATATAGCATGAATCACGATTTGATAGAATCATACAATTAGTTAATTTAAATTCAGACTACTCATACATTCTGGCATGATTCACGATTTGATAGGATATGATTCTAGAATCATACAATAGCAAACTATGAATCATGCCAATTTCAAGTATTTAAATAGTCTTTTACAATATCCACGGCTCGCCGCTACATAACATGGATCACGATTTGATAGGACACGATTCAATAATTAATATAGTAGCAAACCATGAATTGTTTCTGATCAAATCGTGTCACATGAGTTTATGTCACATGAAACACAGTACAACAAATCATGAATCATAGTGTAGCAATTCACGAATCATATCAACAATTCATGAATCATAAGGTGTCAATTCGTGAATCTTAATAACGAACGACATGAATCACAATACGGAAAATGATGAATCATTAATCCTGCTGTAGTACTTGGATTCACATAAACATTAACCAGATGAAACATCCCAAAATGGCAAACCGGAGTAAATCATCTCATAACAAAACAAAATATCAAAATAAATGCAAGTTCTCGTGGTATCAGTTCTGATCTCAAGCACATGGGAGCATCCTGTCACGCGCTTTGCTTTCTTCTAGCAGCATTAACGCAACCTTTCTGTTAACTTCTATCTTGCATTCGTTAAGGTCTGAGAATATTATCTCCTGGATTATATCCTGGATCAATGCTAACATTATATCCTGGATCAATAACATCAGCATGTAAAAACAGTACCATATGATTCAGGAACTATATACAGAAATCATGATATCATGTAATTTATACAAAAATCAGTATGATTCATAAAATAGTAGCATATGATTCAGGAACCATAACTTATTTGTTAAAGAATCATATAACTAATATCAATTGTAATATTCAGTAACTATATACAGAAATCATGATATCAAGTAATTTATACAAAAATCAGTATGATTCATAAAATAGTAGCATATGATTCAGGAACCATAACTTATCTGTTAACGAATCATATAACTAATATCAATTGTAACATTCAGGAAATACTTTTTATTCTTATACACTTCCCTCAAAGCCGCCTTCTGCTTCTGTGAAATCACAGTCAGCACCTGAGCAATCTGCAGCCTCACAACCTTACTACAAATCAAACAAAACAACATCAACCACAATGCATCACCAATTGAATTCTGCCAACAAAAAATCAAACAAATAACCAAATCTCACATTTTTGATAACTTGTTCGGAGCTCCACCGGTAACTTTTGCAACACGTAGGAGCGAGAGCTCCGCCTTCAACTCCTTTAACTGGCTCAACAGGTCCGCCTTCGACTTCGCCCGCAATTCGTGAACCTTAATCCTCGCTGCAAATCAACAGTAATGAATAGAATCAATTCGTTAACGGAAACAATTGAAGAATCGAAAACAATTGAAGATTGTGCGTGAACGGGATTTTCGGGAACAATATCAAAACCGCCTCATTCTTGATTTTTTCTGGACTAATTTACCCTTTCTACGTTTCCAAAATAATGATATCGTATTTAATGTTTCGTTTAATTGCATTTCGACCCCCAAATTAATAACCGTCCGATCTGATTATTTAACGATCCAGATCTGTTTGTATTTTATAACTCAAATGTACTTTTCACCTGATCCTTACTCTTATTTAATTGAATTAGAATTATTTAGTTTTTCATGTATTAATTATATCAATGACAATTTCACATATTTATGTGCATAAAACTACTAGTATATATAAATCACCAAAAACATCATTAAAAAAATTTATACATGAAAAATTACAAATAGTTGAAAACCATTTTTCTGGATGAATCAGAAAACCGAGCAGAGAATGATCTCGTCAAGCAATCAATGTCATCCATGACATGTCCTTCATCAAAGTTTTTTGAATAGGAATGCTCATCATAAAACGATCTAACAGAGCCAACACGCTTAGCGAATGACCTCCTCCGTCGATGCTTCTCCTTTCCAACAAATCTCGTCCACCATCGTGACCAGCAAGAAATATTTTCCTCTTCATCCTTTTTTCCCAACCGGATCGTGGAGCGTGACCGTAGATTTCTTGCATCCATTGCAAATAACTGGCAACTGTTCTTTATTTGTTTAAGAAGATAAAGCATATTTATAGAGAGTTTCTGTCTAGGAATTTATTTCTCAATAGGCACTGGGGCAGCCTGATATGTAGTGTTTGGCATCATTAGAATTTGGTAGGAAGAAATTTTAAACTCTAGAATTTTAAAGTATATCCTTAGCTTTATAAATAAATTACAATCAGATGTCAAATAATTGGTTCTTTAGTAAGTCGGCGTGGTTTCTTTATGTGTTTCAGGTTCCATATTTATGCAACAACAAGTAGCCAATAATTTGGTAAAGGGTCATTATTTTGTAGTTTGTTTATGTAGGATTCAGATTAAAGGTCACTTTCCTGCTTAGAGGCATAAAATGTGGTCCAGGGATGAAGGGGGTCTTTTGCTGATCATTGAAGCGTCATTTTAAAGATCCAACATGGGGATTGAATATGTATTTCGTACAAATCGGCTTTCGGCTGAAGTTTGTTGATGTACAGAATTATGACATACACCTCCTAACACGTTAAAAATTGGACATCAACCTACAGAGGCGATGGAAGCATATATGTATATAACAGACAATCGTTTACGTACATTGCATGTGTGTCAACGGACTAAGCATCATTAACATTGAACATGTTTTGGTGTCTTGTTAATTTTAAATTGGAATCATGTGTTCATCTTGCTCATTTATATGTTTATTATTATGTACCAGTCATTGATATGCACAGTGTAAACTGTGATGAAATCTGATTGTTTATAATTCTTTTTGTTTACAAGTTGCAAGTAAATAGTGTGATAGGTTATGATTTTGTTATCATGACCTGAGAGTCAATAAACAATCCACATGCTAATGAGGAGATAAATACTCAATTAATATCTGCCGAAAGTAATTGTGTATGATGCAAATGACTTTTGAAAGATTAAGTAAAGAAAATGAAAGGAATAAGATAGTCAGATCATGATAATAAAGTGAAGATGTCAATAAAGTGAAGATAGGTGTGAGAAACTGGTGGAAGATAATATTTACAAAGGGGATAGGGTTTAGAAGGCAGGTAGATAATATTTGAATGCTGGCTATTTAGAAAGTCATTACACCTTAATGAGAGTACAGAGCAAATCATAAATAGACGACCTTATATCAATTTGAAACTGACAACTCTACGTCATTTTAGTGATTTCGAGTCATTGTCTTCTGCCCTTTTACAAGCTTCGGCTTCAAATCATGTCATGTTCTGTCTTGATCAATTGTTGTACATGTATGGGATATTTGTATGTTTTACATATATTGCTAACTTATTTGTCACACGTACTATTGCACATCTTTGGTGCATAATATAGTACTTAACATCCCCCCTTGACAATTTTTTGGCAAAACCTATATCGCGCTTCTAACAAGAATAGTCCCAAAATTCTCCCCCTATTTGCCACAAATTTTGACAAGGGATCAACTCACATCACCCACTGTAACAGTCGCAACAGCTCCCCCTGAATCCTATGTGGATATTCTTTTCTTTACACTGAATTTGTTGAATACGCGTATCTCGTCTGACCAGTGATTATCAGTTCTAGGGTTCATGACTGGATCAGTATCCATATCGGAAGAAATGGGTTTGACGATCCGATCCTCTCCTAATCAACGAGGAGCTTCTAGGCAATATGCCATCGATGACTACCAATGTAGGAGCAAGTCTGAGTGAAAGAATGAATGTCAGACTTTCTTAGAGTATAGGTCAGATCGTTTTTGATTATATGTGGTAAGCACACATCCACGTATTGGCTGGACTCTATTCCACCGCCTAACTTCCACAGGATCTGTAGATTGGGTATAAAGTAGCATATGTAATCTCAGTCCTGGCTCGAGAACTCTTCAGTAGATGGAATGGTGTAAGGACCGAGAACAAACGAAAGCGCGGGCCTTTTTGTTTAAGCCTTAGTACGGGTAAGCCGATGTTGAGGCGAGGCTATTGATCAATGACACATAATCCCAAATGGAGTCTCATTTTTTTCATATTTGGCATGGGCAGCAGTTGTCCTTTTATTGTGTCGTGTTATTCTAGGAGTAAGCAGATCTCCAATAACATTTGAGATGAGATGATTCTTTTCAATTATGCTTGAGGGTTGTTAATCACGTGTAGCTTAACATTCATTTTCTACTAAGTTTTCATGGTCCATGGCTCTCCTAAAGTAACTCCTCGATCTCCAATATTTTACCGTTGGATATTTTGACATATCTTCATACATGTGAATCGAAGGAGTTAGTGAACCGTAACGATTTAATGACAATTCTTACCTTTCCATTTTAGGATATCCTGTTCAGTAGGTTCTAAATCACTATCTGAGTTGCTTAAGTATTCTACTTCACTTTGTGGGTTGTTTAATGATGACTTCTGCAGTCAAGGTCACACCTCCAACTAACTCCTCCTCACCTTCTGATTCTTCAGTCTCTGAATCACTAAGACTTATCACACATGATTTTTTTAGCTTCTTCATATACGTAGGACACTCTCTTTGAATGTGTCCATAGCCTTCATATTTGTGACATTCTATTTTCTTAAATTTCCCTTTCTCCATGTATGTTCAGCTAGGGACTTGATATGAGTTCTCATGTGAGTTTGATTGGTGTGTTTTGAGGCATCTAAGGCGGGGGGACTAACATGAGTTTCTCTGATGTTTGTCATTCTTACTTCAACTATCAGAACTAGGATCTTTTCACTCTGTATGTCGAGTTTCCGTCTGATACCTATTCAAATTGACAGCTCTATTTGGTTAATCATTTCTGTGTTCAAGCCTTGTTCAATGTGGTGCTTAACATTGAAATGTAAATACTTAAACAGAAAGTAATCTGATGCAGAAAGTTTGTAACCTAACTCAGCTCAATGTGAGCCTAATCAGGGAGGCTTCTCCTTCAAGCCCAATGGAAACTAACAGTACGCATAATTATATGTTCACAGATTCCCACTATGAAACACCACTATTACTTTATCTAAGTGAATGAGAGTGATCGACTCCACCTGATCTACCACGACTGAGATCTCACCTCAGATTTCCACTCGACCAACTCTTAAGTTCTGGTCGTTCTTGAGAAAGTGTTTAGCTTTCTATTCAGCGTCTCCCTTTCGAACAAACTTTAAGCATCGATGTTGATAAGCTTCCTTGAGTTCACCTTCTTTGTGAGAATGAAGTTTGGCATTGACATTAGGCCCTGAGGCGGAAAAAGCCCATGAGCCGGCCCGAAGGCCATCTGAGTCCAGCCCTGTTGAGCTCATCCAAATCCCGATCGATGCCCAACTCTATATCGGATAGGCCGGGCTTAGGCTTTGTTCCGATGCCCAGCGGCCAGATCCACTGGCCATCTCGCGAAGCCCGGCCTAACCATACTCATATTTTGAACATTAGTATAATTAAATAAATATAAAAAAGTCATAATGAATAATATATTGTATAAACTCTTCAAATTTAATATTTATTCGATTTTGTTTGCATATTCTTATTTTTAAATTGAGATTTTTTTATTATTTAAGTTATATTATCTCAATATATTTAAAGATATTCTGGTTTTTTTCATTATTATATACCTTCTAAATACAGTAAAAATGAGTTAAAAATGATGTGATAGATAGAATATCATTTAAAATTGATATTTCAATTATTATGTGTTTTTGGTGTTAAAATTATTTTTTAAATATACTTTTATTAAAATTTGAAATTTGAATGGGCCCATGGACTGGGCTCGAGCTTGATGATTTTTACCAATCCCGATCCGGCCCGATAAATAGTTATAGGCCGCAAATATTAGGGCCGGGTTTTAACTTCAAGTTTTGGGCCAGGCTAGGTCAAATGTCAATCCCTTAATGAAGCTATCTTCCTCTCTTGGGTTCTCTCCCTCTCTAATTTTTTGAATATCTTCGCTTCAAAAAAATTGTGCTTTACTCCTCATATTTATTATATTCTCAATTAATTGATTCCTAATCGCCTTTAAATGTCATATGAAATCATGTCGTCATTATGTCGTTATTTGGACTATTGACTGTTCATATCCCTGCTTTAACTCTGGTAACGCTCAGCTTTGACTTGTTGCTGGTATTTATTGTAGGGGTCATTTCAGGGATTCCGAGATCCTTGTCTTCAGTCCTTGTACAAGCTTCGACTTCAGATCATGTCAATTCTGTCTTGATTTAGACCAGCCAGAAAGAGTTTCTTGATTAATTTGCTAGCATTCCAATTTCAGTTTTTGTGTTTAGTCATCCAAATATTTGCTAGAGTAGAACTGGACAATAACTTTTGAAGGCATTGCATCAAAACCTATCTTGAAAGAATTTAGGAGTATTTCAAAACAGTTTTACTTCCGTGGGATAAAATTAGACTATGGGCATGAGGTGTACCCTTTTAATTACAAATCAAAACAATGCATCTATTTTCTCAGCTCTTACTCGAGAATCTCAGTATATCAGTATATCAGATAACCTAATACCAATGCAGACAATGGCCTTATCAAACTGCATTCACATTGTTCGCACCATTGTTGTTCTTATCATATGATGATGACTGGAGTGAAAATTTGCAACTGTCTACAGCATCTTCTACAGACAAGAATACTGATTCCTTTCCGATCTTGTCGATAAATTTAGACAATATCATTTTTTCCATGATATCAATTCTTGGATTCACTAATGTCATCTGCAAATAATCATTTGTGAAATTTAGTCATTTGGGTTTCAAATCAAATATCAAGATTATATCCTTACCTTGATCCCACTGGCTCCCATGGTTTTCCGAAGTTCAGTTAATGTCTCAATCCCGGACATGTCAATGGCCGTGACGCCTAATATGTAACAATGACAAGCCTATTCAGCACATACTCAATACCGGACATTTCCATTTAGAATGATCAAATGCCTTACCGCTTAGATCCAGTATGACATTTTCAATGTCATTTCCCTTCGACAATTCTTGCTCCTCCCTCAGAAATCTCAATATTCTGAATACCCACAAATAGAACAAACTATTAACTCCATTCTGTGTAACCTTATACTAACTAAAGTCATGTAAAAATGTTTCATCTTAGGAAAAAATGTCTGTACCTTTCTCGCAAGTACGTGCAGTTTGCAAAGTAAATCGGTGAACCCATTTGGATAAGCATAATCCCCGGAATCTGCATTGTATCAGGGTACTGCTCCACATCGCGATACAAACTTGAATTTGGGATGTTACCGAGTTTGCAACTAGATGGCCTAGCAATATAAAGTAGTCCTCTAACAATGGCCAGACCAACCTACAACCAAGTACAAAGTTGAGTGTAATCATCTTTCTAGTAGTCTACACGGGGCGGTTTATTTGTACTTACAGAGATCATGAGACCATAGTCCATGCTGATGAAGGCCACGCCAAAGAACGCGGCTAGACAAATTAAAAAATCACCCTTATCAATTTTGTATAGATGAAAAATCTCTTCATACTTTACAAGTCCGATCATAGCAGACGTGATGATAGCAGACAGAGCTACAAGAGGAGTGTAGCTGAAAATAGGAGCTAAGAACAAGAGAGTTAGCATCAAGCAAATGGCCATCACTACATTCGACATTTGTGTTTTACACCCTGCATTTGAGTTCACTGCAGTCTTTGAAAATGGACCTGTAAAATATCGAATTATTTGAAAATGGTAAACTTTTGGGTCCATGAGGCTCATCTTCTCATTGCTGAAATGCATAGTTACCAGTAGTGAGGTAGCATGAAAAGAAAGATCCAACAATGTTCATGAAACCATATGCTATCATCTCTTTGTTTCCATCTATCTGCTCATTATTCAGCATCGCAAAGCTCCTCCCTATCGCTATCCCTTCCTGCTCACAGCCAGCATTTTCTCAAAAAAGTATACTTGGGACTAGTTAGGCAGACATGGACTTCACCAATATTATTTAGCTGGCTTAGAACTATAATATCTTACCGCCAGAGCGATAGTTCCGGAGATGATTCCGGCCTTAAGTGTAGCAGAAATATATTTAGGATCAAAGTTCAAATCTTGTATGGACAGAGGATTCAATCCTTTGTGCAAATGACCAACCTGAATCAAATAACAAGGTTAAAACCTGTAAATTCTGAAACATGGGAAATATATAGGAGGGATTAGGATTGGACTAAAAGAAACTCACTATTGCGATACCGTGTTTTTCTGCCTTAGCGAAATAGGCAAATGCACAGCCAACCAAGACCACAACAATTGGCGCTATTGCTGATACCCAGAAAAGCTTTGGCCTTTTTTGTCTCTGAACAAATTAGAGTTTCTTTAGAATGCATTCTTTCTTCCATTAGTATTATTCGACTGATAATGCGAAGCTGACTTACAATGTAACGAGACAGTTGAAGAAAAACTAGGAAGATTACTCCGACTAAGGTGCTTTCCCATCTCCACTGAATGCAGAAAAACACCATAACACATGTGTTATTTTCCAACAAAGTTTAAGTAATTAGTTCATGAGACGAAAATCATTTTCCGAAGGATAATAAGATACTCTACCTCACTCCAGTTATGAATTATGGCACGGATGACTGAGACAACGTCTGTTTTGGACGTGAAATGTATGAATCCAAAGAAACCTTTCAGTTGTTGCAGGATAATGATAATAGCTGTCCCGGTCATGAACCCGGTTATGGTTGCGTGGGACAAGAAATCAACCAAAATTCCCAAACTGAGACATATACAAAACAAAACAATCTTAATTCACACCTTTAATATTTTTTCGCAAATGAAAATATTTACGGTCAGTATTATGTACCGTAAGAAACCAAGTGCAGCCTGAAAAACACCAGTAATAAAGGCAGTAGTGAAAATGAGATTGACATAAAGGGTGGGATTATCCTCAGCATGTACTTTTTCTTCAATGCACTGAGCTATGAGTAAGGAACAAGCTGCCACTGTCCCCACCGCCAAGTGTTTCGAGCTCCCGAAAATAGCATAAACCAGTGGTGGAATAAAGCTTGAATCTGCATTTTATTTATCCATACGCAATATGCATCAAATGCTTGAACTAAGTACAAAATGCTAGAAGATCTTACGGAATCAAACTTTTAAGAGTCCATCAGAAGTGGTAAGTGTTTATTGCCACTCACTCATTTCCAACTGGATGATCAGCCACGCAAAGAAAATGAAAAAAATCCTTACTTTCTTACAAATATCAAAATGAAGAACCGAATTTTCAAGAAGTTTCAGCAGCATGTGATCTAACAATCGATACGTAGTTGAATAAACTTACAGAGTCCAATGATAGGCGGGATGTTTGCGAGCTTAGCGTAACTGATACCCTGAGGGATTGCAAGGCTTGCAATAGTAATTCCAGAAAGAATATCATACTTGAATAAACTGAGGTTATACTTTGGAAGCCATTCCACCATAGGAACAAAGTATCGCAAGCCATTCTTGATCTGGCGTAGCCTTGAGGGATCACGGAACTGGCGAAATGGGTCATCAGGAAAAAGTGCTTCCTTGAGGTCTGACTTGAGAACCTTAGAGTATTTTCTTGGGTCATTAAAGACTACAGAATGGTAGTTACTGTTGCGGCGATCCGACGCCGAAGATGGTGAATGATCAACTGCATTGGTCATGGCTGATGTTGATAGAGATCAGAGAATATTTTGATGTTTGTCTGGTTGTGAATGAATTAATTTGAGAATGTGGCAAGAGTTCTTATAGGAACTTCATTGAAGCTTTCTTAATGGATAATGACTAGGATTTGGTAAAACATAAATTTTTGGTTTTCTATTTTTTTGTTCAATGTTTTATGTTTGTATTTACTTTTCACCCCTTAAGCCTCGACTCGGATCTGAGATAGTTAAGTTAAAAATAGTCTGTAAATTTTGGTCAGACGGAAAATGTATCATACAATCTGTCAATTTTTGCGAGACAAAAAAACATTATATTATTTATTTTATTAAAAGGGGTTATCTAGAAGCGAGTGATTTGGCACGCAAATTGGAAGATGATGAGTAGGTTTGAAATTCTATTAATAGTAAAAGCAAAGAGGATTAGAATCAAAAGTGTGACTTATTTACAACGCTAATTAGTAATTCGAGAAATGCGGGAAAATGCAAATGGAGCAACGCATTGCTAGCAGCTGAAATGGATAAGTAGCAACTTCCTTTACGCACAAAATTTGACTTTATTTAGGATTAGTTCGTGTGGATAATTAATGCTTAAGTATAATTAAATTCGATACGATAGGGTAAATCTGAAACATATTTTCAAATGTACAATTTACATTATAATTTTGTCTCAACAATTTTATGGTGCGCGTTTATGATTATGTTTTACAGTTTTCATGGTTGAAATTTGAAAATGCTAGACTTGAAAAATATTAAGACTTGGTTTCCTTTTTGAGAGTTTTAATTTGAATACTATATAATTAAGTTGGTACTAAAATGATTTTTTTGTTTTTGTTTTTATTTTATATGTAACGGATATAAAATCAATTACATTTGTTGCAATACTTATCTTGTAATTTTTTTAACAAAGTATTCTTTGACTTATTTTTCTTTTTTCGTATAGAACACAAAAGTTGTCTTTAGTTAGGTATATTATTTTGAAACTAGATGCAGACTGCAATTAATTGCAAAACTTTTTGGGGAATTTTATTTAATTTATTATGCAAGCACGGACGGAAAATGTTTCATACAGTCTGTCGACCATGCATCATTGCTTAACTTAGATAAATTTCCATAAATTAAGAATTTAAGAAGAAATAAACCCAGGATATTCTAGCTTTTACATATTTTACCAACTTTAACAGAGAATGTGTTGGTTAATTTATAGAGGAATAATACAAATTTTGAAAATTATATAATTAGTAAACACATGGTAAAAGCAAATGAGCAATAATGTAAGAAATGAAAGCTTTTTCTATAAGCATAGAATCTGAACAATAAATACTAAAACTATAATTTTCGTATTACGTGTGACTTTGTGCTTTTGCAGGCAATGAGCAAATTAGTTGCTTATTGATGACCAACATCATTCAATTGACATACATTTGCGCCTCTAAGGACTCATCTTAATTAATTTCGATAGTTGGAGAAATCTGTCATTTGTATGAAATGGATCTTTGAGCTAGTTAGAAGTGGTAAGACTTGAAAGATATGAAAAGATTAGAAAGATCTTAAAAGTGGATTTGGAGAAGCTAAGTCAAAAACACCAATCTCATCTCGAAATTACTCAAAAACAATAAATGAATTTCCACATTTAGATGTGGCAAGATTGCAATTTTCTTACAACCCAGGGGCAAAAACAGATGCAGACAGATGATGTCACGTACACAAATGCATATGTTTATAAAGCGCACATGCACAAATGCACACATGTCGATATAATAGTCAAAGGATTGATTAAATTGGAGGGTGAGATTTGGGATCTCAAATTCTCAAAATTTTAAGTGGATCTCAAATGAGCCCCTCTATAGAGTGATATTAGACTTCCAAGAAATATTTGTAACAGTAAACTATCACGGGTTAAGTTCTAGAAGAACATTACATATTTGTAAGACGAAATAACAAAATCTCAAATGTTGATTCGATTAATCTGATGGTTGAGATTAAAGTTGAGTTTTGATTAAAATGGACAATTGAATTTGCAAAATACACGGACAGTTGAATTTGACGGTTATTTTAGTTTAAATTTCGTTTGATGGAATGATGAAAATCAACGGTTGAGATGGTGTCCTACGATCCTACAAAAACATGTGTGTCCTTCTTAAACCATTTCCAACTAACACACCATCTCGAAATTACTGTTTTTAGTCGTTGCGTGGATCGAATAATTTCCCTTGAAGATACAGTGCACTTACCCTTTGAACGACAGTCCTAATGATTCACCAAGTGGAATAATAATCTATTAGTTAGCAGCCCATACTAATTGAGGACACACTGATAAATTGGCTTGTTCACCAAAATCAAATTTGATTAGCTAGCCTTTTGATTGGCTCGTCCAATGAACAACAAGAGATACATCAAAAAAATGAAAAGATTCAGATCATTAGATTGTGTAGTGTTTGAAAATATGTCTCTCTTGTGTCGCCTTTTTCCTGAAAATGAGACATTGCTGATTAATTGGATAAGCTTAGACAGATTTACATTCATCCATTAGGTAAGACAATCATGGTCTCATTTTGATTTCAACCATGTTTCAGGTTAATGACGTTTAGCAGATAAAACTATGATTTGTTGTCTAACTACCACCTCGAAACATAGAATAATTAGTATAATAAGAAAAAGCTTTGCTTTATAATCTTCATTTAAGAAGCTGCTTGGAATCAGGGCCTCTTTTGAGGTCATCATAGTCCTCTATATATGATTCCTCATCTTCATTTTTAACTTCCTTCCACTGATCAAGGCTAAACTTGTAGCTAAAGATGATTTTGGTTTCCTCCGACAGGATTGTCTTGTTCATCTAACTTTAACAGTTCATAAAAAATAATGCAAGTTGGTTTCCTGAGAAAAACTGCTACTAATTCGACCTTGGTTATATGTTCACTGTTCAGTTTCTTTGTGCTCAGTGTACTCTATAGTGGTAGAAGTGGCTGCTGCCATCAGAAAAGTATCCAAAATATACTTACTTCCCCATGTTTATCATTTCCACTAGTTTAGTCTTACTAGTCTGCTTCGCTGTATGCTGCTGGTTTCAGCTCTGAATCACACTCAACTTCATCTAAATAATGTTGTAAAGGGGTTCCTAGCTAGACTTAAATTTGAGGTTGTACATGTTGGCATACCTAATTTGTTAGATATACTATACCTAATTTTAAGGTTGTTATTTGACTGTCAATAAATGGAGTTAGCAGGGTGATGTTGAAGTTTCATAGATTGTAAATTCAGAATCATATATCGTTTGCAGGAGATAGTGCATGGTTATTACGGTGATACGTGAATCAAAACAACATTTATATCAAACATTTCACACACTGCCAAATATATATTATCAATGTTCTGTTTTAAACATATTAATGTTTTGAAATAATTCTGGTTTTATAGTGGGAGAGACATGATTATAAACAAGACATGCTTAATTATTGGTCTTGGTTATTGTTGGGATCAATGTATGATTTGGATTGATGGACAGTTCCAGGTTCGTAAGTTTCTTCTTTGCATACCATACACTCCGCCGTGCTCAGTTTACTTTCTTTATTGCTCTAACATAAAAATTGAATTACAATACAATGTAAATCAGTATAAAACGGTATGAAGGAAATGTTATCAATAACTTTTAGTATATCCCCCGTTAAGGACATTTTCAGAGCACCCTGATGATCGTAAGTAAAACTTCGAGAACTACATTAAAATACGTGTGATCAAGTTTAAGTTGCCTAAGCTTCGGACTGTAGCATGTCAACTTAAAGAGTTTTTAGGTTCTTGAAGTTCCGAGGAGGGTTACGCTAATAATTTAGATTCTAGAACTATCAATTGTATTTTTATTAATAGAGGCCGTTGTGTATTTTTGTTTAAGGCAGGGGCTCATTCATATTTTCGTCAATTGCTTTAAAGTAATTTGGCTTCATTTTTGAAAAGGACATGTTTACCCATTTTCAATATTTTGCTTGAATCTTCTTGCAATTTTTGACGCCTACATCAATTGCCCACTCTAACAATCTTCTTGGTTGATTTCTACATGATAACAAAGAGGTTTGTCGATCAATGAGTATCTCTAATCTTCGTGCTTTTGAATTTATATGATTTGTCAAAACCTATCTTTGAGGTGAGTAATACTCATGTTTTTCTTTGTTTCAACACATCAAAGACTCGTATCTCAGCAATATAGAACAAGATAAATATTTCAACACATCAAAGCTTCAATTGCATTACACGTCTTCATCCATGTCTTGATCATCCATGTCGTCTTCTTCAACCTCTTTGAAGGTGTCTTCACCCATGTCACTTGTGTCATCTATTGGTTCGACTTGTTGGGATAAGGGTTCATCTCACATTGACCATCGTCTTCATATGGGTTCTTCATTTGATCAAAATTATGTGTAGGATTAGTTTCTTGATATGGTTGATCCTCATCTTGAGTCATTAGATTTTATTCCTTGCAATTAAACTATCATTAGATGCATTATGATACATATTAAAATACTAACATTTGTGAGCTTCAATAAAGTAGTTAGATTTTTCATAATGTTCCATCACACACTAATGGGCGACATCAATTTCTTTGAAACTCTAGCTTACCTTTGGAAGATCCATATGATTTGATATGTTCTGGAAAGACACATATACTAAACGTTCCTGAACTTTGCAAACCTGAGTTCAATGTTGTAGTCTCCGAATCATTCATGTACAATTCGCAGAATGTTACACATTCTTGTACAATATATTTCTTTGCAATGCATCCTCCAGGATATCGTGTGTTCCTAACTAACTTCTTGCAGTGTCCAAGTTGACTGAAAAAAGTTAAGGTTACCATTTGACAGTAATATATCAACAAACTTATAAAAATGTACTTATAGAATTTACCTTTTAATACGAAACATCCAATTATACTTGACTGAACCTTTCAACAATGCTTGATCGGAATCATGAGGTGAACATAACTGTGCAAAATGTAGAGGGAAAATCCTCTCGAGCTTACACAGAATAACCACTATGTCCTCCTTCATTTGTAAAATATCAATTTTCTTCAACTTCCGGCAACATAACTTTTGAAATCATTTGGATAATTGACGTGTGCATTATAGATGAATAAATATTCGGAACACGCAACTCAAAAGAATTTATAGAACTAGGGGTGACCTAGTGTCGAACCCAAGGGAACAGTGGAGTCAAGTTATATTTCAAACTCGATT
Source organism: Sedum album (assembly GCA_006409495.1). NCBI lineage: Eukaryota > Viridiplantae > Streptophyta > Magnoliopsida > Saxifragales > Crassulaceae > Sedum > Sedum album. Next base: position 87,764 of record QZGG01000299.1, on the reverse strand, counting down.
ACTAGATTTCAATTCTTTTAACTCGATTACTAGCTTTCAATTTAGTTCTAAAGTGCTTTATTTATTTCAAAGGCAATATTATTATTCAAAAGGCAATATTTAAAGAAAAGGTTTGTTATCAAATATCAAGGACTTATGACAAGGTTTTGTTATCAAATATTAAAAACTATGACAAGGATGAGAATCCTCCACTAATACTTATGGTTTCACTCAAACAAGATATATAAATCCTCACTCTCGAATGTTGGATTTATATTATAGTTATGAATTTCCTTCTTGATGACAATTTAATCTAGAACGTATAGTTATATGATAATATAAATCCTCACTCTCGAATTTTGGATTTATAATATAGAATTTAGACTGAGTAGCATTAGCATACGAATCCTCACTCTCGAATTTTGGATTCGCACGTAAACATCTACTCGACTAGCTTCATTCCTCTCGGTGTTTTCACTAATCTGTCCAAATAAGCTTATTAATACATTCATGCACCAAATATACTCGCTGCTCTCGCTTTGCTAATATACTCGATCTAATGGTTGTATTGATTCCAAAATAGTCTAAGTTCACCTCTCGGTTCTTCCCTAGAAGATACTACTCGATCTACTCTTCTAGATGTTTTGTAGGACACCTAATTTATGAAGATAAAGCTCGGGTATGATTCAACAACATAATATAACTACTCACTCATCTCGAGTGATAATGCAAACATGTTCAAACGATTGTAAGTAAAACGATTGTAAATAAAACAAGAGTAAAGTTTAGAAATTCTCAGTGATTGATGATCCACGGTCGAGCTCCAAGCTGCTGCAATCTCCTTGTTATCTCGAGTACAAAATTTGGTTGTATAATTCACACTATCTCCGAGCTCTCTCGGCTCCTTCTTCTTCGTCACTTGGTTTACTCGACTCTAATCAATCTCAATCACTTTACTAGGGTTTTCGGCCCCCTAGGCAGCAACCTTCTTCGAGTGTCTTGTGATGTTTATATAGTGAAGTGTAATCACAAGGGTCGAGTGAAAGAAAGGTCTTGCCTTAACTTCTAATCATAAATGGCCGAGTAAATGGGAAGTCTTCCTTATCCACTTGTGTTAAATGATCGGGTAAGTGGAAGGTTTGGCTTATCTTCATGTATTAAATCTTGTATTGAATCACTCGAGTTAATGGAGATAGTCCATACGAAGGGTCTTCGTCACGTGATAACTTGCTCGAGCAGTGTGTTTACTCGGTCGAGTAACATGAGTCTTTGGCTGTTTTGCTCGGGTAAGGTACTTTAATACACTCGGACTAAGAATTGCAGAAATGCTTCAAATTATGTCTGATTTAGGCCGAATTCACATGCTTTTCCTCATATTTCCATTTGTGCTTCTTCGTAAGGCTGGAATCGTGTATTTGACCTGAAACATCAATCAAAGTATCAAAAGTAATATAATTTACGTTATAATCATATGAAATAAGCATAAAAATAGGGGCTTAAAATAGACATTTCTAACACTGATCAAAATACCCCACACTTAATCCTTGTTCGTCCCGAACAAGTATTAAGCTTATTTCTTACTCCTGAGATTTCTAAAGTTATTCTAATCCTAGTTCACTGTCGTAGAAAATCACGAATGCATTTAGCATATGCATTAAGCCTTTAAACCTCTAGGCTGCCCTAGCGGACGAGTTTTAGTCTCGTGAGAGTTTTCAGATAACGGAATACTCACAAATCCTGCACATCATCCATTCATCGTGTTCATTTACATAGCTAGTCAATTTAACAAACATTCGTTTGCATTATTCTTTAATCAAAAACACTTCAAAGTATAGCTGATCATTCATGGCATGGAAAATAATTGAAAATCACTTCAAATCACGATAGTCATAAATTTCAACGTAACTCGAGCAATAAGAAACTAACCTTGATTTGACTTTCTCTTTCATTCCCAACTTACACCGAAGATCACAAAGTAAAACACAATTTCAAGAGGAGTTTCACTGAACCAATCACCTATGCTAGCGAGGGCTAGTTCATAAGGTCAAGGTCAAGAATTCTTGCCCAAGAATTAGACTACACGCCATAATCCATAAGAGTAGAGGAATTCCGGATGATTACCACATATTTCATGAATTTTTCTCTCAAAAGCATGTCATGCCTACGTACATAAGTACAAGGATCGTCCCTAAGCAATTCTCAATGGTTATCACTCGACAGCTTCACTCGAGTCGCCACATTATTTAGGCAATAGCAAGGACTTAAGTGGGGAAACAACATATTTTCTTTTATATTTTTTTTTCTTTCTTTCTTCTTTTATCAAAGCAAATACTTTCAAAGGGGAAATAAATTTTATTTTCTTTCCTAACCTTCGGCAAATGCAATTTCTTATTTGTCAAAGCAGATACTTTCAAGGGGAAATAAATTTTATTTTCTTTCCTAACCCTCGGCAAATGCTCGACTTTATCGGACAACCCCACACTTAAGACTTGACTAGATGCGAAATATTAACTCGAGTGTTACAACAAATGCACCATATACTACGAGATATGCTTAAGTCACCTAAAGGCAATACAATAGCTTTATGAAATATTATCCATGTTTCGTTCAAAAATTTCCTCTATGAAATTGGATAAAACTTTGCTTTTCTCAAGGTGTTATGTCAAAAATTTCTAATAAAAATCAAATTAGGCAAGCTCTTATGTTAAGTCACAAGAAATAAATTTTCTACCATGAAAATCGTTCAATTCAAAAAATTTCAATTCATGAGTTTCTCAGCAAACATTTTTAATCTAAGTGCTCGGTCTTGTTTAGCATGTTTAATTGACATTTTTCAAAGTGTTTTTCATTTAAATAGTAGGATGTATGCAAAATTTGAAAAGTATGCAATGTATATGTCATGAAAATTTGTATGCATACTACTCCCCACCCCACACTTAAAAATTTGCTTAGTCCCTAAGCAATAAATTAAGATTAAGGTGTAGAGATACTTAGCTGGTTGTCGAGTATTTCGTTCTTGACATTTTTCTTCGTATCCTGACTTTCCAATGCGCTGCACATCTATCATTCTTGCAATGCTAACAAAGATTTGTCATTATATAACGAACAAAGCAAAACATGATAGATAATCAAGTTAAAATGTTCAAACAAGTGCAAATGTCAAGTACTCGATCAATCTGTTTTCTAGTTGTGAAAGTTGGTTGTTTATGGGTTGTGTTGATTGTTTGTTTGGAGATATCGGGTGTTTCTAAGGATTCGGAAGTTGTTTCATTGTTAGACCTATTCGTCGTCACCTACGTTATCTTCTGCATCTACGAATTCTTCATCTTCTTGAACGTTTTCTTCAGTCGAGTGATGCAATGTCGGTCTAGGTGGTGATCGGTATCCTTCAGAAACAAAATTTCCATTCTTTCACAACTTCTACATTAAGGCTTCTTAACTCGACCACTCGCCATTTGGTCTTAAATGAATAAATAAATTCGGTCGAGTTAGGGTTTGTTTTGTTTAGTTGGGCTAGGTTTTGTTTAATGTATAAGGTGATATGGCCCAATTGTTTGATTCGGTCGAGTGAACCTGATGACTCGACCGGATGGAAGAGTTGTTTCGGTTTAAGAGTAGGTTCACTCGATCGAGTGACTTTCTTACTTGGTCGAGTGGGCTCGGCCAAAATTCAGAATTTAATTGAGTTTTTATTTTTTGTTCAAGGTGTTTTAAATCTGAATTTTTATTTTTAGTGACCCTAAAATTTGGAAAGTGATAAATTTCTTCTTTATTGAATATCTAACTTTGTTTTCCAAACAAAGACATGATTTTTTTTAGAAGAAATAAGGAAATTAAGTTTAATCATCATCTGACTCGATCTCTATTGGCTCTCCATTCGGCTTTCGAAATTCCTTGATAGTCACCCTACGAACCTCATACCACTCAATACCCGAATTATTTTTCTTAGGCTTCTTGGACTTTGTTTTGCTCGAGGTAGCTTTTTCCTTACCCTTATCCTTGCTTGTATCATTGAAGTTCCTAACCGAGCGCGCGTTCTCGGAGGGGGTCTTCTTCCTCAGTTACTTCCTTATAGGCAAATTCCAACCTAGCTGGTTGTTTGGCGAGGAATGCTAATTTCCTTAACAAGTTGAAGTCTAATTCTCGAAATTCTGTGTATCTCTCGGGTAGAATAAATTGACAACCAATGGCTATGCTAGTGATCAATGAAGTACAACCCACGTACTGTGAAGAGTAGTATGCCTGCTGCATACCCTTGAACATGGTTGTGAACAAATCAAACCAATTGATTGGTTCATCTTGGTCGAGTGCCCACATAATGTTCAAGTCCTCTCGGGTAACTACATCAACAGTTTCGGGTTGGCAATTTATATTAGTAGCAATCAAATGATGCACGTATTTCCAAACAGGATTCTTGATAGAGGATGGTGAAGGATAGTCTCCAATGAAGTCTTGGCGGCTAATGTCTTTCCAAATCTGAATTCTTTGTTGTTCCGTAGCCAAGTGACAAAGTCCTCCTTCAGGAAATCCAAGATGTCTATATGCTTCTTGTCGAGTCCAATAAAAATCCAAGTCTTGAATTCTGAATTTCCATCCTTCATAATCATATGCAAAACCTTCTCCTTCCACAGGTTTAAACGAAGCAATGAACTCATAGACAAGTTCCTTATAGCATTGCTTGTTGAAAACAACATCCACGTCGAGTGAAGCTCGGCCAAACATGTCATAAACTTTGGCATTAATGCCAAGGCTTTGCATTGTCTTGTCATGAAGGGCTATCGAGCTCACCAAAGGTTTGAGTCGGTTTTCATCTTCAGCTAATCGTTCATAGATTCGTGCATGGTCTATGTTGTCAAAATTGGGTGGGTAGGATGGGTCATAGGTGTGAACAAACTCAATTTGAGTTCTTCTTTGGGAGGGTGCATTGGTCTTTTTGGAAAGTAGGTTGGATTGAGACATGTTGCTCGAGTATGTTGATTCGGTCGAGTATGGTGAGTATCTCATAATGTGGGAAGCTCTAGGGTTACTCGAGTAGTAACTTACCTAATAAAGTGTGATAAATCCTAGTATATCAAAGGTTTCTAATAATTGAATATTAAATCAAAGATTTAATCAAAGATTTAATAAATGGAAGTTATGAATATTTGTTATGGTTACTCGAGATATTTTGTTTAGGAAAGAATTTGGACTGGGTGCTCGAGTTGGGCTTTGGTGAAAATCTGATTTTTTCTAATTTGGGTCGAGTTGTTTAAGTGTTGTGAGTTACTCGACCGAATGATCCATAGATTCGGTCGAGTGAAGCAGTTTCCTTTGTGCTTCACTTTGTGATCTTAAAACTTGGCGATCATAAGGATAAATGACAATAGAAATCAAATACGCACAAGTTCAAGTCACAAACAACAAAGTACCGCAAACGGTACGTCCAAAAAGTTTTCAAAAACAACACAAATAAACAACAAAAGAGGCTTTCCTAGCACTCTTCCCACTAGAAGCTCGTTCCTTCGTTCATTTTCTTCTTTCCTTTCCAGTCAGCACGCTTGGGCATTTCTTTGACACAAACCCACTCCTTGCTCCTCCTATCCATCAACGTCATAGTGACCAAACGGGTGGTGTCGAGTGGTCTAAAATCTCCCTTGCCTTTAAACTGAAAGTATGAGCGTTCCGCGAGGCAAGTGATGAAAGATGAGCAGCCGAGTGCCTTGCTCTTTTCCTTTGGGTTGATCATCTTCTTAAACCGCTCGGTGAAGACATAAAACCAATCAATGGAGTCTCCTCGCTCCATGAAGTACATCAAATCCAAGTCTTCCCGAGATACTCGAGCACCTTGGTCAACCCGAGTGTTGATGTTTGTTGAAATAATCCGATGGATGTATTTCCATTCTCCATCCGTTAAGCACTTGGGTGAGCAATTAGGGTCATACTCGCGCATACCGGTTAGCTTCCTCCATACTTCCAACCTCATCTCATCCGTACAAAATGGAATAACACCTCCGGGAGAGAACCATTCTCCATCCATATACTCCTTCTCCTCCTTGAAAACTTGCGTATTAATCTCAAACTCCCACGACACACATTCATTCTCATTATAAAACGGTTCAAAACTTGAGAAGAACTCGACCACAAGGTTGTGGTGTGTCGGTTGTCCCATCAAATACTCCCACTCGATCAAGCCGGCATTGATAAATATGTTGTCAACAATCTCATAAATTCCAAGCTCAATCATAGTAGGTTTGTGAGGTGCAACCGAGCTTACCACTTCTTTCTTGCTCGAGCCACAAAAGTCTTGAGTAATCCGCGGCTCTTGAAATGGCTTCCTAAAGCTAAGTTCCCCACACGGGTTGAAAACCGTCCATCTCCTTGCGAGAGTCTTTGTTCTTCCCATGCTAGATCCTTGGCCGCTCGACATTGTTGAATTGAATTGAGGTTGGAGGTCGAGTGAATCGGTGGCTTAGGGATTTAGGTTTTGATTTGATTTTGAGAGTGAAGGTGAAGCGGTCGAGGAGGTGGAGTGAAGGTAAGGTTGGTCGAGTGATGTTTTAGGGTTTTCTAAATTGGACCAATTTCCAATGGACCAAATTAAATTGGTCTAATTAAATTAGAACAATTTCCAATATGACCAAATTTAATTGGTAGAGTTGGTCCAACGGTTGGATTCTTTAAAAATTTTGATTTTTGTAATTTCTATTTTGTATTTTTTGTATTTTGTTTTTGGGTGGTGTGATTCGGTCGAGTAAGATTTTTACTCGATCGAATGAGGGGAGGGATTAAATTATTTAAATGATTTTTGTAAATTTTTGGTTGACTCAATTCGGTCGAGTAAGAGTCTTACGCGATCGAGTGAAATAGAAATTCATTTAAATCGTTTAATCTATATTAATTTGGGTGACGTGACTCGGTCGAGTTGGTGGTTTACTCGATCGAGTGAAAGAATTTATCCCCGGAATTTTACCAAATAATATTCTACCCCACACTTGCATTTTTCCTAATCTAGAAAGCAATAAAGTGCGGAAAAAATGCGGAAAAATAAATACTTACTGGCCTAGATTAACGTCCTGGCAAGGACGTAGCCATGTCTTCATATAAAGAAACACACTCGAGAAGTCCTTTGCTAGGATCCCTTCTCGAGAGGATATGCTCCAATTCTTAGTTATCCGACCTCATAGAAATTGAGTTGCTCTACTAAATAGCATTGGTCTCCACGTGTCCATCGTCAAAGACTTTAGATATCTTGAATGGTCCGGACCACTTGGAACGTAATTTTCCCGGAAATAATCTCAACCTTGTGTTGTAGAGTAGCACTTCGTCTCCTACTGTGAATCTCTTCTCAATGATTTTCTTATCGTGCCACTTCTTTGTTTTCTCTTTGTAGACTTTCGCGCTTTCATATGCGTTTAAGTGTATCTCCTCGAGTTCATGCAGTTGAAGAATACGGTGTTTCCCTACAGCTCTAGAGTCGAAATTCATCTTCTTGATTGCCCACATGGCTTTGTACTCGATCTCTACCGGCAAGTGACAAGCTTTTCCGAAGATAAGTTTGTATGGAGACATACCAATAGGGGTCTTGTAGGCTGTCCTATAAGCCCATAGTGCGTCATCTAACTTCGACGCCCATTCCTTCCTTGCCCCTGAAATAGTCTTTTCTAAAATAGCTTTGATCTTTCTATTCGAAACTTCTACTTGACCACTGGTTTGGGGATGGTAAGATGTTGAAATCTTGTGATATACTCCATGTTTTCGGGAGCATCTTCTCAAGTTGTTTCTCCTTAAAGTGCGTTCCATTGTCACTAATGATAGTTCGAGGTACACCATATCTAGGGAAAATGATCTTCTTGAATAGTTTCTTTACGGACTTGGCATCGCATGTGGGTGTGGCTATGGCTTCTATCCACTTAGACACATAGTCAACCGCTACTAGAATGTACTTATTTCCGTAAGATGAAGGAAAAGGTCCCATGAAATCAATTCTCCATACATCAAAAATTTCTACTTCGAGTATACCCTTCTGAGGCATCTGATCTCTCCTTGAGATATTTCCCGATCTTTGGCAAGCATCGCACGATTGAACATACTTATGAGCGTCTATAAAAATAGTTGGCCAATAGAATCCCGACTGCATTACTCGAGCGGCTGTTTTGGATGTGGATCTGTGTCCTCCCGAGAATGAAGAATGACATTCGCGTAAGATTCTATGTTGATCTTTTTCTGCTACACACGTACGATATATGCCATCGATTCCTAACTTATAAAGATAAGGTTCGTCCCAATAGTATCGAGTAGAGTCTCGGAGAAATTTCTTCTTTTGTGCATACGTGATTTCTGGTGGTAGTGTTCCACAAACAAGATAGTTCACAAAATCTGCGTACCAAGGGTCTTTGTTTTGAGCTGAGTCTATGGAAAAGCAAGTATTCTCCTAGGAATGAATCCTTAATAGGGTCTCTATTTCCTTTATCCTCTAAGGTAGTTTCGAGCCTATATAGATGGTCTGCTACTACGTTCTCGACTCCTTTCTTGTCTCTGATCTCTATGTCGAACTCTTGCAATAAAAGAATCCATCTAATAAGTCTTGGTTTTGCATCCTTTTTGTTCATCAAGTATTTAAGTGCTGCGTGATCCGAGTAGACAATGGTCTTTGATCCAACGAGGTATTGTCTGAATTTTTCGAATGCGTAAACTACCGCTAACATCTCCTTCTCGGTTGTGGTGTAGTTTTCCTGAGTTGCATCGAGTGCTTTACTCGTGTATTGAATGACATGAAGACGTTTATCAACTCTCTGTCCGAGGCATGCTCCAATCGCTCCATCGCTTGCATCGCACATTAGTTCGAACGGTAAATCCCAATTTGATGCTCGAACGATCGGGGCGGTTGTGAGTAACTTCTTTAACGTCTTGAATGCTTCATGACATTTATCATCGAACACAAACTTAACATCGTTAGCGAGAAGGTTTGTAAGTGGTTTTGCTATCTTCGAAAAGTCTTTGATAAATCTTCTGTAGAATCCAGTGTGTCCGAGAAAGCTTCTAATACCTCGTACATCCTTAGGCGGTGGTAGCTTCTCGATCACCTCGATCTTGGCTTTGTCGACTTCAATTCCTCGTTTCGAAATTAGGTGTCCGAGCACTATTCCTTCTTGAACCATAAAATGACATTTCTCCCAGTTTAGAACTAGGTCCATCTCGATGCATCGGGCTAGAACTTTGGATAGATTCGATAAACAATCATCAAACGAGTCTTCTCGAGGTACTCGGAGAAAATGGACATCATACACCGTTGAAAAGTTCCCGGAGCATTGCATAACCCGAAAGGCATTCTTCTATACGCGAACGTTCCATATGGGCATGTGAACGTGGTCTTCTCTTGGTCCTCGAGGTGGATAGGTATTTGGAAAAATCCACTATACCCGTCGAGGAAACAAAAGTACTCGTGCCCGGAAAGTCTCTCCAACATTTGATCCACGAATGGAATAGGGAAATGGTCTTTTTTAGTTGCTTTATTAAGTTTTCTATAATCGACACACATCCTATATCCGGTTACGGTTCTAGTGGGGATTAATTCATCATTTTCATTTTTAACTACGGTTAATCCTCCTTTCTTTGGAACGACGTGGATTGGGCTAACCCAATCTGAATAGGGGATCGAGTATATGATTCCTGCATCTCTAAGTTTTGTTATTTCTTTCAGAACAACTTCACCTAATTTGGGATTTAGTCTCCTAAGAAACTCCCTAGATGGTTTTGCGTCATCGCATAAACGAATCCTATGCATGCATACGTCGGGACTAATTCCTTTTAAATCATCTATAGAGTGTCCTATAGCATCTTTATGTGTACGTAAAACATGCATGAGTTTCATAGTTTCATCTTGATTTAGCAAAGCACTTATAATTACTGGCGAAAATTTTTCTGAAACTAAAAATTCGTACCTTAGATTTGGTGGAAGAGGTTTCAATTCCTGACCAAATTCATTACCTTTGCTCGAGTTGCTTATGATTGAATAATTACTTGTAAGTTCCTGCTCGGTCAAATTCTGCTCGATCAAATTCTGCTCGACCGAAAATGACTCGGTCGAGTACTCGGTTTCATCCATGAGATTCGACATATTTTCATCTTCTTTCCTTCACTTTCAAGAATTGTTAGCGCGGAAATATTAACTATATCACTATTTGAAATATTAGCATCAAACAAATCACAATCCAAAGAACAAGTAGGTGCTTTCATCATTTTAGAAAGATAAAATTTTACCTTGTCCTCACCTAGGTCCAACTCGATTGAACCATCGCCACAATTTATCAATGCCTTGACTGTGTTTAAAAATGGTCTTCCCATAATAACAGGAATTTCGGCATAAGGGTTATCATCCATTTCTAACACATAAAAATCCACAGGAACATAGAATTCTCCAATTTTAACAGGCATATCTTCTAACACACCAATTGGTACTCGTTTAGACCTATCAGCTAGTCTAAGAATTAAAGTGGTGCTAGAAAGTTCTCCTATTCCTAATTTTTCATATAAGATAAATGGCATTATGGAAACTCCTGCTCCTAGATCACATAAGGCATCATCAATATTATATCTCCTACGACGATCGGTATAGTGAATGAACCATAATCTTTTTGTTTCTTAGGCATCTTACGTTGTATTACGGCACTAGAATTAGGTCCTAAGGCAACATGGTCTACATCACATAATTCACGACGATGAGTTATAATATCTTTTAAAAATTTAGCATAGGTGGGCATTTGAGAAATTACCTCTGAAAATGGTAGAGTGATGCTAAGCTTTCCGAGAATTTCAGCAAACTTCTTGAATGCGGCTGTTTCTTTTACCTTCTTTTGTCTGTTTGGGAATGGAAGTGGTGGAACGTAAGGTGGTGGTGCTACGTAAGGCGGCTCACTTTCCTTGTCCGTGGCTTCCTCTTCCTGCTCGGGCTGCTGAGTGTTACTCGGTTCATCTTGCTCGGCTGAATTTGTTAGTGCTTTCTTTGGTCTTGGTCCTTCAAGCTCCTTACCACTCTTCAAAGTGATAGCGCTTAAGTCGGCTGAGTTTATTTCGGGTTGAGAAGGAAGTTTTCCGGGATTCCTTGAATGCGTTGAAGCGAGTTGCGCAAACTGTGTCTCAAGCATCTTCTGTTCGGCTTTTCCTTGTTGGAGTTCCGCGAAATATTCTGAATGTCTTTGCTCTGTTGTGCTTGAGTAGCTATCATCTGAGTCATTAGTTGCGCTAAGGTGGTTCCTCGGATTTCTTGTCTTCCTTCCTTTGGTTGAAATTTGATTTGTGCTCGGGCCGTAGTTCTGACTCGAGGCTTGGTTCTCGGGTAGTCTCCTCTAGCTTGGTCTCGGGTAGTATTGAGACTTACCTGGGTTTGGTTATTGTACCCTTGAGTAGGGTATGGTGGTTTCAAATCGAGTAGAATCTAGTCTGCCTTTGTTGAGGGGGTACGTAGGATCCTTGTCCTCGAGCTATGTAGCTAACGTCTTCTCCTCCTTTAGGTCCGTAATTCTTCAGTGTGCTCGCTAACCTCGTAACGTTTGATTGTGTTTTCTTCTTATCTAAGTTAAGGTTAGAAAGGGTTTGCACTAAAGAGTTAACGGTTTTTGAAATTATTAAAGTCGGCTTTCGTGACTGAATTCGTACTCGGCTCAAGTTCCTCCTTCTTTAGATGGTTTCGATCTCCACCCCATTGATGGCTGTTCCATGCGAGTTTCTCTATAACCTTGAATCCTTCGCTCGCGGGTAGTCCCATGATGCTTCCTCCGCTTCCTTGATCCATGCGTAATCGGCTATTCTCGTCCATTCCATCGTAGAACATCGACAACAATTCCCATTTGTTATATCCATGATGAGGACATTCGCGTTGAAGTCCTTTGAATCGTTCGTACGCTTCATAAAAAGATTCATTGTTGCCTTGCACAAATTTGTTAATTCTATCCCTAATACGTTTTACCTTTGCAGGGGGAAAGTATTGGTTTACGAAAGCTTGAGCTAAGGAGTCCCATGTCTTGAATGTATTTGGCTCGTGTCCTTGAAGCCAATCTTTCGCTCCATCGGTTAAAGAAAATGGAAATAGCTTCATGTAAACTATTTCTCTAGGTACTCCTGCAAATTTATACGTACGGCATAGTTCAGTAAAATTATTAAGATGAACGTGAGGGTTACCGTATCCGTCAAATGATTCACTCTTGATCATTTGGATGAGTCCTCCTCGAAGTTCAAAGTCATATCCTTCTTCATTTGGAATGCGAATGGGAGAATCATAACTTCCAATAGTTGGAGTTATGTAGTACTCGGCTGGTTGCTCGATCTCGGCCCCTGCTCGAGCTGCTCCTTGCGGTTGAGTTTGATTTTCCATATGATGATTTGTTCTCGGTTTCTTCGGTATTGTCCAAGGGAAATTCCACGAAGTTGAGGTTAAAGGTCTAGAAGATCTCGAAGAGCTAGAACTTGAATTTGTGACGTCCACTAGCACCTTTTTCTTCGCTTTAGAGTTTGATTGCATTCACCTACAAAAAGATGAATTTTAGTAATAGCTAGAAAAATAAGCAAATGAAAGTTTTTATTATTACTACTACTACTATTATTATTATTATTATTATTATTATTTTTAATATATTTACGATTTCGAGTAATTCGAAATCTAGAACTAAAAATTAACTAGTGAAAGATTTTTAAAAACTAAAAACTAAACACCGTTCCCCGGCAACGGCGCCATTTTGACGTGTGCATTATAGATGAATAAATATTCGGAACACGCAACTCAAAAGAATTTATAGAACTAGGGGTGACCTAGTGTCGAACTCAAGGGAACAGTGGAGTCAAGTTATATTTCAAACTCGATTACTAGATTTCAATTCTTTTAACTCGATTACTAGATTTCAATTCTTTTAACTCGATTACTAGCTTTCAATTTAGTTCTAAAGTGCTTTATTTATTTCAAAGGCAATATTATTATTCAAAAGGAAATATTTAAAGAAAAGGTTTGTTATCAAATATCAAGGACTTATGACAAGGTTTTGTTATCAAATATTAAAAAATATGACAAGGATGAGAATCCTCCACTAATACTTATGGTTTCACTCAAACAAGATAAATAAATCCTCACTCTCGAATGTTGGATTTATATTATAGTTATGAATTTCCTTCTTGATGACAATTTAATCTAGAACGTATAGTTATATGATAATATAAATCCTCACTCTCGAATTTTGGATTTATATTATAGAATTTAGACTGAGTAGCATTAGCATACGAATCCTCACTCTCGAATTTTGGATTCGCACGTAAACATCTACTCGACTAGCTTCATTCCTCTCGGTGTTTGCACTAATCTGTCCAAATACGCTTATTAATACATTCATGCACCAAATATACTCGCTGCTCTCGCTTTGCTAATATACTCGATCTAATGGTTGTATTGATTCCAAAATAGTCTAAGTTCACCTCTCGGTTCTTCCCTAGAAGATACTACTCGATCTACTCTTCTAGATGTTTTGTCAGGACACCTAATTTATGAAGATAAAGCTCGGGTATGATTCAACACACATAATAGTCATACAAGAATTGATTCATGTAAATTAAATAATCATGTTCAAGTTATTCATAAGCATTAGGAATTCATCAAATCCTCATCATAAGGAAACTACTCACTCATCTCGAGTGATAATGCAAACATGTTCAAACGATTGTAAGTAAAACGATTGTAAATAAAACAAGAGTAAAGTTTAGAAATTCTCAGTGATTGATGATCCATGGTCGAGCTCCAAACTGCTGCAATCTCCTCGTTATCTCGAGTACAAAATCTGGTTGTATAATTCACACTATCTCCGAGCTCTCTCGGCTCCTTCTTCTTCTTCTTCACTTGGTTTACTCGACTCTAATCAATCTCAATCACTTTACTAGGGTTTTCGGCCCCCTAGGCAGCAACCTTCTTCGAGTGTCTTGTGATGTTTATATAGTGAAGTGTAATCACAAGGGTCGAGTGAATGAAAGGTCTTGCCTTAACTTCTAATCATAAATGGTCGAGTAAATGGGAAGTCTTCCTTATCCACTTGTGTTAAATGATCGGGTAAGTGGAAGGTTTGGCTTATCTTCATGTATTAAATCTTGTATTGAATCACTCGAGTTAATGGAGATAGTCCATACGAAGGGTCTTGGTCACGTGATAACTTGCTCGAGCAGTGTGTTTACTCGGTCGAGTAACATGAGTCTTTGGCTGTTTTGCTCGGGTAAGGTACTTTAATACACTCGGACTAAGAATTGCAGAAATGCTTCAAATTATGTCTGATTTAGGCCGAATTCACGTGCTTTTCCTCATATTTCCATTTGTGCTTCTTCGTAAGGCTGGAATCGTGTATTTGACCTGAAACATCAATCAAAGTATCAAAAGTAATATAATTTACGTTATAATCATATGAAATAAGCATAAAAATAGGGGCTTAAAATAGACATTTCTAACACTGATCAATAATCCAATGAGTGGGTCCACAACTTGAAAAGGTAGATATTCTCAAATAAATATGGAAAATAGTCTTTCTAGCATGACATGACAATCATGTGTCTTTAGACCGTAAAACTTTTTATCTTCTATCTTGATCTTACCTTTCAAACTACCTTCATAACCAAGAGGATATCTTGCAACTCTAATGAATTCAAATGCTAACAAAGAGGATAACCAGTGTTACGACATAATTGGATTTTGGCTTCTTTAATTTCTTTGATGAAGAAGAGATTTTCTTTGACCTCAGATGCTACCACACATTAAGTTTCTCTACAGCTAACTTCGAATTGGGTCCTTCTTTGTCTTTCCTTCATTCCCAAGAATGGTACCAAAAATATTGTCAAACATATTTTTTTCAATGTGCATGACATCCACTGAGTATGGTTGTTTGAAGGTCCTCCAATATAGTAGGTCATAGAAAATCAATAAATGTGTCCAACACAATTTTTTGGTAGGGCCCGTAGACGAATAATCTCGATGCAAACTTAGAAGTCTGTAATCATTTTTGAGAATCTCAGATTTCTCCTCTTCAAGCATAGAATACGGAGGATCTCTCATCTCGACATTCTCATTAAATATATGCGACGCTTTTCTCCAATGATGATGTATAGGAAGTCATCATTGATGTCCTTGATAACACATAGTTGATAGTAAATGTGTGGCATCAACCTCATCCAAGCACATTAGACATGCTTTGTATCCTTGTGTCGTATGACCTCCCAACATCCCTAACCCAGGAAAGTCATTAATGGTCCACATTACTGCAGCTTTCATCATAAACACAATGTGTCGATCATAAGTACGAACTCTCTTTTTCATAGCATCTTCAACTCATCACTTAAAGGTCGCATTATTAAAACATTCAAACACCGTTTGGGAGATCTTGGCCCTGAAATCAACAATGCTAGCATGTTAAATTCTTTTTTCTTACATAACAATGGAGGAAGATTGTAAGTAACGATATGACATGTGCTATAAGAAACACCAGCTACATCAAACGGATTAAAACCGTATGTTGCTAATCCAAGACGTACACTATGAATTTATGTAGCAAAATCAGGAGAGTTTGAATTAAATTCCTTCCATGCTTCTCCATCAGTGGGGTGTCTAACATCACCCTCGCTCACATTTCTCTCATCATGCCATCTCATCTCTTTTGTTATATGTGGAGACATATAAAGTCGCTTCAATCGAGAAGTTATTAGGAAGTAACGAACCACTTTTCGTTGGATTTTACCACTGACATAACGTGATTCACCACACACAGGCATAAATTGAGACTCGCAAATTCTTTGTAAAACAAGATGCACATATACTCACACGCATGTATCCATTCATAACCCAAGTCCAAACCCTTCAAGATCTTTATAATATCTCGATTCATAACCTTGGCTTGCATTGTCTGTAATATGGTGTCCAACACACTCTTGTCACTATCTTCATATATTGGACTTTGAGCTTCTGCAACAACCCTTTGATACATGTCATAACTTCCATTCCCAAAATCAACATCAGTAGGCATATCATACATCTCTTCAACATTCATCTCATACATGTGTCGAATGGGAAATGCATCATTGATAATCTCAAAAGCATGATTAACACAACTAGTACGTCTACCATTAAATCAACTTATTTGTTCCCTCCTCCCCTTAAGATAATTACGACACATCAGATACATTAAAGGACAGGTAGAAACTTCACCGTGGTACGTCTTTGTTGTATAATCTTAAATCATACCATATGCATTCAAATGCATATACATTTGATTCAAAGTTACTCTTGCTTTGCACAAACGATAATGTTTGTACGGACATAAATGAGTGTTCTCCTTCATGTTGATTCTCATATATTCTATAAAACTTCTTATCCCTTCCAAATAACGTGTCTCTCATGTCCCCAATGACATACAACTCTTATCCATGATTACTCTCTATAAAAATGAAACAATGCATAATTCATGGATTTCAAACATTAACATATCCATATATCAAATACAAAAACATGGATTCACAAAAAAAAAGTGATACCAAATTATGAAATGAAGAAGCAATCCCTCAAATTTCCATGTTTTCAAACACACATCCAAAGCACGTTAGAAAAATGGCACAAATGGAAATTCATTACATAAAACAACAACAACTTAACAAATAATTGATTCATACCTTTAGATTTAATTCCCTAGTTGATGTGTCAAGTTAAATCCATGACAAACTTGTCGGAGTATTCAGATAGGAGGAGCAGGAGAGGAGTGAAATGGAGCTTGCGGATGGAGCTTGTCCTGAGCTCGTTCCTAATTGATGTGTCAAGCTAAATTCATGGCAAACTTGTCGGAGTAGTCAGATAAGAGAAGTAGAAGAGAAGGAGTGAAATGAAGCTTGCGGATGGAGTTTGTCCTGAGCTTCTCCCTAATTAATGTTTCATGCTAACCATTTTGATGTAGGATCAATTAGTTTTCAATAATAATTAATTTAAGTAGTTCTCAACAAAATTTGTGTCGCTTAATTTTTTACGAAAATGTTGTAAAAATTTACCAGCACATGATACTCGGAAAATGGGTAATGCGTAATATATAGTATATGCAACATAAATGTGCGTCTTTTAATGTGACACTTTTTGCGACACACAAATTTGCTATGTTGCAAAATATCGATGCAACGCGACTTGAGCGGCATTTACTTAAGCGACGTCCATTAAACCACATTTTCTTGCGTGGCGTAAGGAATAAAATGGTGTAGTGCTTGTTTGTGTTCTCTTGAGTTCATATTCGTTTTATTATTTATAAGATTATTTGATACTTTTTTCATATGTTTCATGGTAATAACATTCATTGACGAAATAATATGATATAAGAATTTAGTTTGAAAAGGTTGGGATTTGTCAAAAATTCAGCACTTATAATAGATTATAATTGGTAATCAATAACTGCGTCGTCTCTTGGGATTGAAACCCTACACATATATCATCAAAAGCGATCAAGAAATCCTTGAAGTATTAGAATGAATTTACAACTCTTCTAAACTATTATTATTTATCTTGAATTTACATTTATTGTTACGGCAATTATACTTTGTTGTGCAACTAATACTAGAAAAGGGATCTGGTGAAAAGTAATCACTAAATGAAAAGTGCAAATAAATCTTGTCCGTTCAGTTTGAAAAATTGCACGATTATGATCTGGGGTCGAATTGTGAAAAAGGAAAATATTTAAATAGTAAATATAATGGAATGCATAATGTGAGGGCAAATTAGTCACATAAAAAATGAATCAAAGGATTCCTAAAAATCAGGGGTAAGCAAAACGATAAGATTCCCAAACTGAAATTTAAAAATAAAATTAATTTTTTTTAACATAATCCCTAACCATTGGTGACAACTCCAAACATCGTCACGACTTCAAAAATCAACTAGACTACGGTTCTTACACTCACGAGGTCAGCTACATCAACCTCTAACTCACCTGAAAAATTATAAATATACGATAAAGTTTAAAAAATACACATTACATATTGAAAAAAATAATCTATGATTCACAATTTGCTATAATATGATTTATGAACCAATAATGAGCAATTATAGAATCATGTGTTTCATTCAATTATAAATACATATTATATATTTGCATACATTGTTGGATAGTTAAAAACGTATTTGTAAAATGCATAGATTGAGAACAACATTTGAATGAATCACAAGATAATATATTGCATGGTCGGAGAAAACTTATTATGATTCATGAACCAACCAAACAATTTATTGAATCGTAAGTACTCTAAAAAAAGAATATGAAATTAAAACACTTAACTATACGATAAATTCAAAAACAAAACATTAATCATTAAGAATGAGTTATGATTCATCATTTACTATAATATGATAACAATAAGCGATTGTTGAACCGTATGTTTCTTTCAATTATAATTGCAGATCATAAACTGAGAACAATCAAATCTTAGATTGAAAAAGCGCGCCTCAAGCGCGCCTAGGCGCAGAGCGCAGTGAGGCGGCATGTTATGGGCTTCGGAAGGTGGAGGTGTGCATCACTCCGGGAGGCGAGCGCCTCGGCAGCTTCTTCCATGAGGCGCAGCAGCGAGGCGACTGAAATTGGGCCCATTTTGTAGGCCCATTTGTAAATTTTTTAAAACTAATGTAACATGCGATTTGATTTAAAACTAATGTAACAATCGATTTGATTTAAAACCCTAGCGCAACACTTCTAAATTTAATTTCAAACCTGAAGGTGAAGATGACCGATCAAGACAATACGACATCTAAAGATCCAGTACATAAGTATGAAAAACGTGATCCTACCAATAAAACCAATTGGCACTGCAACTTTTGTAATCGGAAACTTTCGGGTGGAGCTTTGATGAGTTGATATTTATCGTTCGTATCAAACCGAATTCTTGGTCATTATCATTGAGGAATTGATTATCTCACATGCTATTTAAACATATTTATCATCTTTTCAGGTCGCAGAAGGAGATATGACGAAATCGGAGTTATCAAGCAGCAATCTGAGTTTTGGCTTCAAAAAGGTGGCAATAGCTCGGTATTGTACCGAGACAACCGATCATACCGACCCAAGCTGGTGATGGCGGAGAATCTGAAAATATCTACCTCGGTACACTAGGTATGTTACCGAGCATACCAAGGTAACTGAGCCTGCTGAACCAATACTTGCCTCGGTACCATACCGAGCTTACCGAGGCTACCGAGGCATTAATGCACAACTATAAATTCAGTTTTTTGGGACTTTTGGAAGGGGGATCGATTGACGGAAAAGAAGAGAAGAAAAACCAGACGAAAAGGGAAGAAAGAAAAGGGGTGAATCTCAGGATCTTGTGAAGAGTAACAAGGTTGTAATCCTCTGAATTGTATTTGCTTTTGTTGTCTTTGAAACATTTAGATATTTCGGATACAATGAAACAATTCAGTATGATTAGTGAGTAATCCCTTTATTCCGTGGTCTAGGTTATCTTCTTCAATGTAACCAACACTATTATTCACAACATGAATGTTATATGAGATGAATTGCTAGTAGTTTTGTTACTTATCTTGTATTCGATAATTGTACCTGCTAGGTGTTTGATAAAATGCCTCAGTCAAATTATTAGCTTTACATCATATCGGAGATAGGTTTCTAGAGTGCATACAAGATTAGTTGAATCATATTCTCATGACTATGGAAGTAGCATGAGTTATACGATTATTGAATATTCATAATTTAACCCGAACATCCTCTTTTGGTCATGCAACGGAAGTTGGTGGTTTAAAAGTGAGTTTGAGTAGGCTAACAAATCGGAGGAGTGAAGCCCTACTATATGAATGATACGAATCTAATCCTAAACGAAATTTAGTATTTGATTTGTAGCATGAATGATATTCAGCAAAACTTTAGCGATATAGATCAAGTATGAATCTTAGGTTGGATGGATTGAACAAGTAACTTAGACCTGGAATTCTCTTTATATATTTCAGCTCGGTTGAATCGATAAAATTTACAAAACAAAATCAAACCAACATTTGCTTAGGTAGCTAGACAAAAATTAATCCTTAACTAGTGCATAAGTTTAGTTTGCTCCGTGGACGACCCGATATACTTATCGGATTATAAATTACTTTGATTGCATCCACAAAATATTGCACGTCAAAATGGCGCCATTGCCGGGGAGCAACGAGTTAACTTGTCATTAGTCTAGGTTTAGTGATTCGTTTAGACTACTCATTTACTTTTTGTATATATATTTTTTCACACTTGTGCTTTCCCGGGTTTGTTGTTTTTAATTATTTCAGGATTTTATTTGGTTGAGAATAAGCTACAAAGAACACGAGTGACAAGCCAAAGAATTCAGATTTGATCAACATCTACAAACAAAATCTCTAGATTGCTTATGTCTAACTACTTCTATGATGAGTATGGATATCCACAAGCACCAAATTATTATGAAGAAGAGTGTGTATGGGGCGAACAATGTTATAATCCGCCTCAATATGACATGCCATATCAGTATGAAGAGCCCGTTGTTAATGATTCAGTTATGGACATGTGCCTAAAGCTGCTCGAGATGCAAGATAAAATGTTTACCAGACTTGATGAGATGGAGGAAAACAATCGAAGGATGTTCTCGATGTTATCTTCAAACATGAGTGAAGAAGAAGAAGAATGCATAGAGGAGAACTTGGATTCAGAAATGGATATACATCAAGTTTCAAGCGAGTCTCCGAAATCTGAGGACACCTTTTATGAAGAATTTAGGATAATGCTTGGTTCGGATGTTGAGGATCCATCTTCTCTATCAACGGGTGATGAGATGGATCATTCGGGTGAACAAATACAAGTTGAAATCAGCGAGCCTCCTCAACATCATGAATATGGTGACATAGTGAAGGTATTTAAAGACTCATCTCTAGAGAAACCTTGCATAGAAGTGGACAAAAGTACAAAGGAGTACCTTGGAGAATGGACGCCAGAGATATTAGTTGAAAACAGCGATGAAGGCGTTATCATTAAGCCAAAGGGTAGTCTTGAGGACCCTTTCTTGTCTTTTCAAACTCAAGACAAATTTCAAAGCTTCCGACCATTCATCTCAGTATCATTAGAAAGAAGCTCTCACGATCCCTTTGCTTCAAAGGAGGAAACATTCATAAAGGGATATAAATTTCAAAGATATGTCCATTGTAGACTTGATGGATGAAAGTTCAAATGGGATTTAAAGGTGGATTGATCCTTAAGCATTCATGGCCCCGTGAGAAGGGATCCTAGCAAAGGACTTCTCATGTGTGATTCTTTGGGGGCGCTTTGCTGATCTTTCTCTGTAAGTATTCTTCTTTTAATAAAGTTAATTGCATAAGTGTTGACATGATGATTATTGTGCATATCTCTGGTTGGTTGATATAGTATGCTTAGGGACTAAGCATCATCTTATGTGTGAAGTGGTGTGTCACAATAACTCATCATGTCATTACTTTGTTTGCATTCATGCATTGCATCATAGTAGTATAGAGTCATGTGTTATAATCAAGTGAGGTTGGTTTATGAGGTAATGGATATTCTTAGGTTTGTTGATCTTGGGATGAATTGTTTCTTCGTGGTTTTGGCTTGTTTCCTTTTGAGAATTGTATTGGTGTCATCTCCATTGCTTGTCCCTGAGTGTGTTTGTTCTAGACTTTATCTCCAGGTGGTTCTATTATTGTAAACTCTTCTATGATATTAAGCTTTCTTACTCGGTAAACTCTAAGTGGCTATGGCACTCGTATTTCTTGCTAAACTAAAGGTTATTGTCATTCATTCATCTTTACCTTTGATTCATGGTCAAGCTCTAAGTGTGAAGTGAAAAAAAAGTTACAGATACCGGGGATTAGGAAGAAAAGTTCCTCCTCGAAAGTATCTGTAATAGCCGAAGGCTAATTAAATTTCTTAGAGCTTGATTGTGAATCATTGCATCTTTATAATGAATGACATTGAGAAATAAGTTTGCAAGTTGATATGAGTATGCGTGATAAAAACATGTTATGTTCAAACGAGTACCGAGCAATTGAGTTTAGTTTTGTAGAAGTGTGTCAAACTCCTCTTCTCTTATGCTTTTAATCTATGAGTTATAAACTTGAGAATGAGTTTAAATAACACAAGCTTTTGTACTACCCACTTTGGTAGCATAAGTGAGTTATAGACAAGACAAATTGTGAACCATTTAGGAGATGTAAGTGATAGATGCAGACATAGTGTTGTGACGACGTTGGATGATTTTACCATGCTTTTCTCGTAGTGAAACTTGCTCTAACTTTGCAGAATCAATGATTTTCTTGATTGATGATCTGAGGATATGTATTTACTCTCATTGACTGTACAAACCTTATCAAGCTTGATTATTGACACATATCATCATGCATACATATAGGTTAGTTGCATTTGGGATTTGTGGGTATTCCCTTTTCTGAAAACCCTCACGAGACTATAACTCGTCCACTAGGGTAGCCTAGGGGTTTAAAGGCTTGGTGCATGTGCTAAATGTACCCGTGATTCCTACGAAAATGAGTTAGTTATGCATTTAGGTTAGGATAACCTTGGATCTTGTTATATAATGCTTGCATGAGAATTGTCTTACAATATCTTTCATCATTGAATTTCTTCATGTGTGCTTAATGTTTGTTCGAGGACGAACAAATTCTAAGTGTGAAGTATTTTGATCGGTCGATATTTCGATCGATTATTCGCTTCATATCTTAAGAACTTTGTATCGTTCCTCGAATTATTATTGTTATTTGACCCATTTATTTGATGTGAAGAGTTGATTAATCAGAATATGTGATTTGATGCATTATGGAGGAAAAATGGTTCAAATAAGTGAAGAATTCAGAAGAATTACAATCTGGACAGCTTGACCTCCGTGCCTTCTAGAGCTTGTACAGAACTCATATAAAGTCCGATAGAAACAAGCTATATATCATTGGAAAGCTGATTAAATAATCTACAACTCTCTAGTTTACATCAAAGTCAAATTCCAAGGTTTAAAGTGTCAAAAATGTGTTTGAAGACAAAACAGAAGTCACCTCGGTATACTCGGTAAGCTACCTAGTGTACCGAACTGGATATTTTCAGAAAGTTCAGCATTTTCACGATGCATCGGTATGCTCGGGATGGTATAGAGCTTACCGACCCCTTTTTAACCTACACTATAAAAACATATTTTTTGAGGATTTCAAAGGGAGGCAGATTTTACGAAGAAAGAAGACAGAGATTCAAAGAGAAAAAGACATTCTCCATGCGTGTAAAAGATCCAAAGGTGTATTAGATTTGATTTTCTTCAGCTTTAACATTGTGTAATTTTCTTTGGATTTCAATATATCATCGTTGGATTTCTTCACAATGGATTGTGAGTAGTCTCCTGTTTCAAGGTCTAATGGACCTCGTTTGCTGTATTCAAAACTAATATATCAGTTTAGATGAGAGTTGGAATGATTTGTTTGATGATTTGTGTTCTTACTCATACTTTAATAGCGATGCATACTAGGTGTTTGATAAAATGCTTGTATGAACATAACTTGCTCTAGATTTCATATCGGAAGATAGGGATTTAGAGTAATCATTGAGTAAGTCTATCTAATTGTTTAGTGACTACGGAAGTAGCATTAGAGATTAGACGAGTAGGCTTTTGATTTATCCAAGCTTTCACATTAATCACCATAACGGAAGTTTGTGATTAATGTGATTGTATCGAGCAAGTCAACAAATCGGAAGAGTGAGACTTGAATATATGAAATCAATATTCAAACTTGGCGAAATCTTGTTTTGAGTTGTGATTTAATAGTCGACTCCGAATCATTAGACATTTCATCATATTACTCTTATGATCATTGTTTTGAGTCATTAGACTAGGAACGTTGGACTTTGAAATCTTCTTTATTGGATTATATCTACTTCGAATACTCGTATTATCTATCCTCCAAAACAAAACAAAAATATATTGATTTTGAGTTAGCTAGATTAATGCTAAATCTTATATAGTGCACAAGTTTAAGTTTGCTCCTTGGACGACCCGAATACTTCGGTTTATAAATATTTTTTGAATTGCATTTGAAATCTCTTAGTCACTGACTTTGAGGTACAAAAATACGCAACATCAAGCTTATAGGATGAAACAACATTTGGTTGGAGGTTTCAGGAATACTGTTGCTTGCAGCATGTGTCCTGCTCATGTTCGAATTGAAATACAAAATTTTATGAAAGAAAAAGCAGAGCTAACATCATCCCAAAAAATATCAGCAGCTCCGTGTTACGTTGATGATGAAGATTGCGAAGTTGATGAAGAGGACTATGAGAATATGGCTAGTGGTATCAAGCAGAAGAGACAACTTAAAGGTCCAAAGGATATGTACATCACTAAGAAAAAAACACAAGGAGCGTCCAACAACAAAGGTGCAGAAACTCATAGGGTTTGCGATAAAGCTTTAAGGGATAAAGCCTGTGCCGATATTGCGAGGTTTTTTATGATGCATGGATTCCATATAATGCAGCTACTTATCCTAGTTTTCAAATTATGATTGAGTCAGTTGGGCAATATGGACCAAAGATGAAGGGGCCAAGTATTTATGAGCTCAGAGTTCCACTTCTAAAGAAGGAAGTGGATGAAACTCGTAAGGAGTTGGAGGATCATAGGGTTGAATGGGCAGTAAAAGGATGTTCAATTATTTCTGATGGGTGGCGCGATTCTGTGGTTCAGAAAGATCTTGTGAACTTCCTTGTTAACTCTCCAAAAGGCTCCGTGTTTATTAAGTATTTGGATGTTTCAGAAGTTGTTAAAGATTCCACATTATTGTTTCAGTTGCTCAACAAAATGGTAGAGGAAGTTGGTGAGAAGAATGTAATTCAAGTGGTGACAGATAATGCTTCAAACTATGTTAAAGCGGGTAAAAAATTAAATCTTTTTAAATTCTACGCATTTATAAATATATATATATAAGTTTTTAGAATCTAATTTAATTATTTGTTGTTTATGTATTTAGGAAAACTGCTAATGGCAAAAAGGACGAATCTCTATTGGACTTCGTGTGCTGCTCATTGTGTTATCTCATATTAGAAGATATTGGTAAACTTGCTCGGATTAAAAGTGCGCTGAAAAAATGTATGTTCATGAATGGCTATATATATAGTCATGTTCCTCTAGTGAACATGATGAAAATGTTCACTAATCAGAGGAATTTGCACAGACCAGCGGTCACTAGGTAAACAAATAACCTAAAGTTTCCTTAACTATCTGTAATATTTTTATTATTCTTATTCTTATTTTTTTATTTTTTTGAAAGCTGAGTGGTGGACTTCTTGGGGAGCTGAAACTCCTGCTCTGCAAAATTTCACTATAAAAATTCTAAGCCTTACTTTCAGTGCTACTGGGTGTGAAAGAAATTGGGGAGTGTTTCAACACATAAGTAGTTTGAAGTTTCTTACATATTTGCCTACGTCACTAAGATTATATTTTATAATTTATTCATATTTTATTATCAACAGATTCATTCTAAGAAGAGAAATCGATTGAGTCAAAGTCGATTAAATGACATGGTTTTTGTGAAATATAATCGAGCTTTGAAACGTCGATTCAGTAGTAAGAACACTGCGGATGCCATTTCATTGGATGAGATTGATGATTGTAATGAATGGTTAGTGGGGAGAATGGAAAATCTTCAGATGATGATGAAGCAGGCGATCTTGTGTTAGATGACGATGACACATTGACATGTTCGAGTATTGCTTCCTTTGACTGAAAATAACGGGTATTACATAATTTCATTTTTTTACAAACTAAAGTTTGATTACAATTACAAAATCACAAAATCATCTGTCGGTTACCAGATTTTAAGGAAACAAAATCTATTTAAATATATCTTAAATATATTATTCGTAATTTACAATAGTACACTTCCCTAATTTAAAAACAATAATTAAGACATTAATTGGAATCGTCGGATTAAAGTCAATTGTGTGGACAAGATTTGTTTTCATTTTACAAGAAAACTACTTTTCACCTGATTCATTCTCTTAATACTATATATCATTGCTGAGTTAGCAGACTGAGAAAATACCTCTTTATAAATCTAGCAGCATTTAGTTAAGATCACCATCAAACAATTGTTAAATCTATAGTCAAAGTAAAACCGTATCATGCCAAAAACATCGGTGAGCAGCAAAATAAATTGGGTTTTTTTGTCGAAAACCACCCTCACAATTGCTTAATTTTAACGAAACCACCGCTTCAAAAAAAATTACCACCATTCAATTCAGAAATTATTTAATCGTGACACCCCATTGTCAGTTCCATCTTTTGCCGAAAAATTAATCGTTGACTTAGTTGACTATGATTTAGATTCAATTTTGACACAAAAAAACTAATCTAATATCACCAAGAACTCAAAATAAAGCTAAACGAACATTAGTAAAGATCAATTTTGAAATTTTTTTTGATTTGATGAATTTGTGGAGGTAAAAGAAATTGAGTTTATGAGTTTTGGATGATCAATTCTTCAATTCAATAAGTATGAAGTCAAATTTAAGTTTAAAGGGTAGTATATGGATTGAGAATTTTGATTTGCATCATGATCAACTAAGTTAACGGCTAATTTTCCGGTAAAAGACACCGGAACCGGTGGAGTGTCACAATTCAATGATTTCCTAAATAGAAGGGTGGTTATATCAAAAAGAAATTTAAATAGGTGGTTTTATTAAAATTGAGCTATTGAGGGGGTGGTTTTCGACAAAAAAACCCAAATAAATTAGGACAGTGAAGATGATACCCCACCTTTGTTCAAGAGTTTCATGGGCGAGGTTTGAGCAGGAGTTGGTCTCCCTTTTGGATGCTTTGTGAAGTCTGATGGCAAGGCTGTGATGCACAATACTGAAAAATGTCTTTATGTGCCGAGACACAAAGTCGAAGATGGTTAATGGAACTGGATGAAATCTTGGGCAGAATAAATATCCAAAGTGATAGAGACTCTATCATAGAGTGGCAGAAACAAATTCCACCGACTCTTAACAAAAGTCAGCAGATAGAACAAGTGAGAATGGCCAAGTCCATGTAAGGCACATATACTTGTTGCAGCAGACTACATCAGTGAGATTATACTGAATGTGAGTTTCGACTGACAATTATATTAATAAAGTCATCCTCTACCTCTTCCACGACCCCTTCCCCTACCACTTCCTCTCCTTCCTCTTCCTCTGCCTCGCCCTCTACTTCCCATGTCATAGATGTTGTCATCTCTTTCAAAATTGAACATACTTAATTTAATATTATCTGCAGCCACATCTTCTTGACCCCTTTCCACCTGAAAATTATGGTCGAGCATTCAACTATAAGAAGAAACATCCAGATAGTGCAACATTAAACATAACTGGACACGGATATCTAGATAATTTTCTTGTGTTGATAAATGAGAGATAAGTAGCTATATCATGCAGGAAAGTGCACTAAGAAGCAAATGGGTTGCCCTGGTTATGGATTGAGTAGTAGCTGCCAGTGGCAACCACCAATGACCGATCATTTGATAATTTCATTTTAGCAAAAAAGTGATACAGCTGACAACTTTAATATGGGTACACTTACATGGTCCTCCAGGTCAAATTGCTCTTGGAGCTGCCTTGCCAGATCCTCATCTTGACTGGTACTCGAATTTTGTCCTTTCGAATAGGGAAATGTTACCGTCTTTTTCTTTTCCCATTCAGCTAGAGTTAATACGCGAGAATCATCTTCAATGTCTTTCCCTCTTTGCATTCGACCCCTAGGGCGCCGATCAGCTGAGTTTTGTACATTCATTTTCTGGAGAAGCTTCTGGGCAGCTGCCTGATTTTGTACCGGATTAGATTCGACAACTGTCAGGAGCACTTACGATGTTAGTAAAAAGGGCATCATTAATTCTAATAACCCATACACAAATAGGTGACAGATTTAAAACTTAGTCCTCAAAACAACGAGAAATATCAAATCTTTTATTCAAGCTAATATTCATTTCAGAGATCGTTTTTGGAAGAAAAAAATAACGCAATTGATTTCCTCTTCACAGTTAAATGTATACATAGTTGACTACAACCGGAATACAGAAGTGGGAAAAATAAAGAAGAAATGCTTCGCTTATGTAAGCCTAACAAATACAGCCACATCATTAGTTCCATGTTATCTGCTATTTGCGATTGCCTGTTATAACAATGACGAGTCACCTAATGCTTAGTTTAGGTTGTCCTACCACAAACCACACAAACATGATTTAGGATTTAACAATCGATGAATACCATCACCGAACTCGCACATATATTGCATGACCTGAGTCATATATAGCTGTTCAATATGGGGTTCAGACCTTAATGTATAGAAGTCAGAATTTGTTTATCAATGTTGCCAGTGGATGCAGATCCAAATGTTGAAAAAAATAAACACATACTAAATAAAATAGTATCACCTTCTTTTGGTCTTTCAGAAATATTTGGTTTCTCTTTACAAACTCCGGTCTCTGTCGATGCCTTTGAATCATCCACAGTATCCTCTTTCAGCTTACTACTTTCATTATTGTTTGACGTAGATGTTGTGTTTCTGGATGTTGATGCCGAACTATCTATAAGTATTTGCATCACGTCAAGTTAATACAATACACATGCAAATGCAAGAAACAACTAGTATTTAAAATCATATTGCCCAACTATGCCTTTCTCAATTACTGAAATGATTTACCATGCAGAAAATATCTGCTCAATTTTTCGCACTCATATAGCAACATTATATCACAGTCAAGGTAAACCTCTTATTATTTAGAAATTTAAGGTCGAGTACAAGAAAAATAAAGCAATGGAAAAATTATTTT
The DNA here is from genome assembly GCA_006409495.1 of Sedum album. Taxonomy (NCBI): domain Eukaryota; kingdom Viridiplantae; phylum Streptophyta; class Magnoliopsida; order Saxifragales; family Crassulaceae; genus Sedum; species Sedum album. The sequence continues at coordinate 58,945 of QZGG01000299.1, read as the reverse complement.
TTATGGGATGCATAACATGGTTGTTAAGATGAACAATAGATACTCAGATGCAATAAATGTCAACGGTGAAAGCTGCGAAGTTCCCTTTCACCTAAGTGTGTTAGTTACATATAGCTGAATTTTAAACCTAGAAATAGGATACCCTTTCATCAAAACAAATTGAATGATGGGTTAGCACCCAGCATAATACCAGTTGCTAGGCAACACAATAATGAGGTAAGAAAGAACAATTGCTCTAAATAAATGGTGATATCTGATGTAAAAATTAAAATGCAAGTCTTGTTCGAGATATCTGATGTAAGTCTCCAATTAATATTATTTAATAAATTTAATACACTAACAGATTTTTGATGCAGAGTCACATAAAATGCCGTCCAAGTTCACGAATAGACTGAACAACACTATGATTCTTGAAGCATATTAATGTGAAATGTAAAACTAAAGGATTACTAGCATATTTGCCAAATACTTACGAGAAAGAACTTGACGTGATGGTGGCCCAGTTTGCAATCTCTCAAATGGAGGAGGTTTGCTAGCATCAGCATTCTGTGGCAACTTCGAAGCTGAACGAGCAGCACCGGAGTACTTCTGATTGATCTGCCATTCTTCGTAAAGTGTCTGAACAGTACCACCCAACACAGATATTGTTTTGGAGGTCAAGCATAATATACCACTATGAATCTGACATTTTCCTTCCAGACGGACCTATCCACCAGATGAATGTTAAATAAAATTAACCTGTACCTGAACTAATTAAATTACAATTCCATGATTGGCACTTACCTTGGTACCTGGAATGATGTCACTTGGTATAGCGGGTATGCTAGAATACTCAATGGCAGTAATCTCAGTGTGTCCATCAGTAAGTCTCAACCTTAAGAGACGCCTACTCTGTGAACTGCTCAACACATTATCAATGCTGCTTTTAGATACGTCCCTCGCGGAAGCCACCTGCTTTGAAGAACCAACAAAATTAGATTCCAAATAAAATAACTAAAACGAAATTAGGGTTAGGAATTAGAGAAAATAAAAAAGAGTGAGTTGGGGAATGACCTGCAAGACTCGAGGTCCTTGAATATGACATGACTTGCGGAGATCGGGCAAGGAGGGAGTTCCGAAGGTTCTCAAGTCCGTGTCTAGCAATTGTAATTCAATCGAATGAACATTGAAGGGCGGCTCGTTAGCGGAGGATGCAATTGCAGCTTTAACGCGTTCAATGTCTTCAACATACCAGCCTCTGGACGTTAGGGCTTCGAAAGCTGCTCGGTTCTCCATTTCTGACCGATATGAAATTCGAATTCAACAGATGATGCCGACAATTGTAACTGAGGGGCTGACGGTTGAATATGATGATTATAATGTTACTTGTTGATTTTGTCAGTTTATTTCATTCTTATAATTAAATAAAAATAATTACATACGAGGATCCGAATCAAAAAGTAACGACGGGAGAAAGAGAAAAAATATTAAAGTTGATTTTAAATTAAATTAGGTGATTGGATTTGCAAAAAAATATGAGGTGGTTGGATTTGACGGTTATTTTTTGATTAAATCTCAGCTACTGGATTATTAATAATCAACGTTTAGATTATGTCTTACCGTTTTATCAAAACTTACATGTCTTCTTTGAACCTCTTGATGATTAATATCATTTGGTCAATCAAGTTGATAAAAATTAATAACTTTTCGTAGAGCGATGAGAAACAATCTCGATCTTTGATTAACTATAATCTAACTGTTGATTAGTAAAATAATTATCAGATCCAACAGCCTCGTGTTTTTTGCAATTCCAACCGCCTAATTTAATAAAAACTCAACTTTAATTTTAACCGTCGATCAATCAAAATATTTTATACGATTATTTTATAATGTATCTCAGTGTCTTATTATATATTTCCTACCAAAGTTAGGCAAATTTAGAATTACTTGCATACAAATTTAATATAATAAGATATGGATATGGGAATTTTAAACGTGAAAGTAACAATATAAATGAAAAGTAATCACAATAAGTTAATAAAAATATATTTATACACTTTGGTCGTACTAAGTTTGCATCTTGTAATGCATTTAAATTGATCCATTCACTCGTTTCGAAGAGTTTTATATTTAAGATGCCTTATAAGAGCTTTAAAAATAGATATAGGTGTGTTGTGCTTAATCAATTTGGATCACCGTTGCTTATTTCAACGAGTTGTTACGTGCTGAACTTTGTTTCAGCTTTACACACAGTCACTTAAAATGTTTCTTAATATCATAAATAATTATGGAGGTTGCAGAGATTATTGATTGAATTTCCGTCCATGAGAATTTGTTGTTGGTTTCTTTACACGGTAAGATTTTTTTTAAAATGTTGGATCACGTATGCACATATTATTGGTTACTTTTTGTGATTTTTGAGTAATTTGATTTATTTGAATTTGCAATGATTTTATTTTTTCGGGTATTTTTAATTTAAAACTAACAATAAGTCGCAAAATCTAGCAACGAGTCCATTATAATGAGATACTAAGTAAGAAATGTTTTACAAAAAAGCAGAAATTTAACACAATTAAGGTAGTATAAGTTTATTAATTTATAATCCATACTGAACACGAAACCTAATGAAAGCATATTTACAGTTGCGGGTGAGGTGAGAAGCTGTTATATTTTAGCTCATAGTCGATCTTTAAGATCAATATAGTAAAACAATTAGAGTATAAAAGTAATGATATAATAACTCATATTTCATACGATAAAACGAGAAAATTATTTATATTTGAACCGTGCAGTCGATAATCATTAAACATTGATAACAAACTCTCAAACAAGAGTTTCCTTTTGTATTTTCTTCATTGACTTCCATCGAGATTAAATTAAAGCACCATGTAGCTATTAGATACTTATCAACGAGTTAAATTATCATATGAGCCTCTGATCTAGCATGAACAGTGCAGTTGGTAGTACTCTGATGATAAGTTATTAAAATGGTGGTTTTTTATAAAATTGAGATTATAATAGTGGTTTTCGTTAATTAATTTCAATATAAAATAATATTTTATTGCCACCTGTACACGCACTTAACGGAAGTTTTAACAGAATAGTGTCAATGGTGGTTTTTTGATAACGGAGGTATTATAATATAGGCATTTCGTAATCAGTTGTTAAAATAGTGGTTTACTGCAAAACGAGGTATTATAATGGTGGTTTACTGCAATTAAACCTAAGAATTATGGCGGTAATATACAATTTATTCTACATAGTCCCTTCCATGTATCAATTTATTAATTTTAAACTCATCATAATTCATAATGACAGTCACCATAATGGTCCAACAATAATGTCACTATAGACAAACCTTGTTTATATAAACCTTTATGTATACATCAAAATTTTAAACCACATGTATAATTACGAATTTTTTTTTGATTGAGTTCATATAATATCAATTGCATAATGTTAACATCTTTCAATAATGCGCATCATTTCAACATGCTCCATAAATGTCTTCAATTGATATTTTTTCGTTCTCGAACTTCTTCCTTAAGGACAGGATATTTCAAGTCTATGTGCTTAGCACCACATGTATACTCGTCGTTTCTTTGAGAAGAACACTGATGCGGCATTATAACAATATATTTTCAGCAGCTTAGCAATACTGTCAACTATTCCAAGTCCTGAAATAAAGTTTTGTAGCTATGATACATGAATTGTGGCCATAAACACGCTATGAACTCATCTTCCATTGTGTATGCAGCAATGACAGACTACTTTACACTTTTCCAAGAAATAGCTCCTCCGCTAGCATGTATAAATAGTCATAAGTTGATTTTCTGGTATCCACACATCCATCAAAATCGGAACCTGCATATTCGCTCACTTTGAGATGGTTCGATCTCTAATAAGTGAGCATATTATTTTTTGTCTCTTGTAGGTATCTTAATACTTTCTTTGCAGCTTTCCAGTGATCATTCTAGGATTACTTTGATATCTTCTAGGCATTCCAACAACAAAACTAATGTCTGGTCGGGTACATGTTTGGGCATAATCAAATCCCAACAACCAAAGTGTGAGGAATATTTTCCATTTCTTTTTGCTCCAATTCATTCTTAGGAAATTGTATAAGACTGAACTTATCTCCCTTCTTAATTGGAGTCACAGATGCAGAACAATTATCCTTTCTAAATCTCTCTAAAAATTTATTAATATAATTCTTTTGAGACAATCCTAACAATCATTGTGATCTATTTTTGAATACTTCTATTCCAATCATAGTGGGTACCTCACCCATATCTTTCATTTCGAAATTAGAAGAGAGAAATTTCTTAGTTTCATTTAATAAACGAAGATCATTAGTACAAGTAAATTATCATCGACATATAAAATATAAGGGTTAATTACGAAAAAACCACCCTTATAATAGGGAGTTTTTCACGGCAGCACCCTTATAATGTAATATTACAGTAAACCACCTCTTTCTCTACTCCGTTATCATTTAACCACCTCTCTGTTAACAGAGGTGGTGAAGTGATAACGGAATGATTATAGAGGTGGTGAAGTGAAAATTTATTTATTATACGGGTGGTTAGGGGTGTAAACGAGCCGAGTCGAGCCGAGCACCAGCATGTTCGAGCTCGGCTCGCCTAAAATTCATGCTGCTCGAGCTCGAGTTCGAGCTCGCCGAGCTTCAATTTATTAAGCTCGAGCTCGGCTCGTTTAATTTTTTGCATAATCGAGCTCGGCTCGCGAGCTAGCTCGTTTGTGACAAAGCTTGTCTTACTCGAGCACGAAAAAGCTTGTTTTACTCAAAAAAAATTTAAACTACTCAAGCTCATTATGAGCTCAAACACTCGAGCTCAAATCAAGCTCAATGGACTATCGCTTCATTTCAGCCAAATGGCTAAGAGAGGCGTGATATTCTGATTGAATGGGCTGGTTTTTTATTGACCATTCTCTACTGATTTCTTGTAGAATCGAGCGATGTGGGACATGTTCCGCGTACCCTTAATGATTTTTTTCCGCGGACCCTTAACAATTAAATTAATAATTAAGTGTCCGCGGATAAAAAACCATTAAGGGTCCGTGGAGATCAAATCTTTTGGACATTAAATATATTGTGACTGTTTTTGTTTATACTTTTAAAACATGTACCAATATATAGATTCAAAGGGGAGAGCCGGAGAGCCAATTGCCTGATGTTTTGTTTGTGGGTATGTTATATTTAGAAGTTGGGAAATGGGATGTCAACCCAAAGCAATAAACATCGAACTCTGTTGTTAAAGTCTCGCCTGAGTCCCTCACCATTCCATAATCAGCTATACGTGGCTCAAAGTCTTCGGATAATAGCACATTCCACGGAATCAGATGACCATGTAGAACTGGCTTAGCGCCTGCATGGGCAAGTGCAAGTATGCTAGGCCACGAGCAATCCCCAATGCTATATTATGGTGAGAACAGGCCATAATCAGTTAGCAACATATTTTTTTGAAACTTGGTACACAATGTTCTGATAAAATAGATCAAATTATATGTACAGGGGGGCATAATCAGTTATATTAATTTTGATACAGGGCTTGGATCTTAGGAATGAGACTTCAAGTGTTTCACTAGGTGATTAATTTACTAATCGAGTATATAAATAAATCCTAATCGAACATATAATCGAGCCTTAATCGAGCAGGTAAACGAGCCGTTCACGAACATAAACGAGTCGAGCACACCTCTGCTCATGTTCGGCTTGTTTATTAATCGAGCCGAGAAACCATGCTCAAGCTCGGCTTGTTTATTATCGAGCCGAGCTTTGACCGAGCTTTGACCGAGCTTGCTCGCGAGTAGCTCACGAACGCTCGGCTCGTTGACACCCCTACGGGTGGTGTATTGTAATAAAAATAATACTATTATATTAAAATTTTAAAATATTTAACGGAATATTTGACGGAATAGTGTCGAGGTGGTTAAATGATAACGGAATGATAAAAAGATGTGGTTTACTGTAATATCACATTATGAGGGTGGTTCCGTGAAATACCCCCTATTATGAGGGTGGTTTTTCGTAATTATCCTAATGTATAATTATAAAATTGCTCCCACTACCTTCAGATATATACATTGAACTTTAAGTACCATTGTCGTGAAGCTTAACCTTGTTTAGAGCTGTATATCGATTTCTTACGTTTACATACCACGTGTTTATTTTTTTAATGAAGAATCCCTCAAGTTGATTCATATATACTTCCTCATCTAAATTTCTATTTACAAAGGCTATTTTCGCATACATTTGATTAAGGCTGCAAACGTGCCGAGTAGTGGCGAGTATTGCAGAACTTGAACTCGAACTCGTTTACATATATCAACTCGAACTCGACTCGATATTCATCGAGTATTAAATTTTAACTCGACTCGAAATATTAATATCATACCCAAACTCGACTCAAAAATTTATCGAGTATAGTTAAACGAGCTCATAAACGAGTTATTCGTCTAAAACTTGATTAAATCTCGTTTAAAACTCGTTTATATTTCTTATTTATATACATAAAATCATTAAAAATAATCATATTTATAATAATATAATAAGACTGATATAAGTATTAATAAAGTTATAAATAGAGCATTAATCGAGTTTTTATCAAGTATTAATCGAGTTTTTATCGAGTATTCATCGAGTTTTTATCGAGTTTTAATCGAACACTTATTCGAGTTGTTCACGAACATGAGTCGAGTATGACATTGTTCAAGCGCGGCACGTTTATTAAACGAGTTTTACAATTTTGTTCATACTCGACTCGTTTATTATCGAACGAGTATTGACCGAGTTTTTATCGAGTCAATCATTGAGTAATTATCGAGTGTATCGTCTCACTTGCAGCCGGGTGATAACAGAAATATTTATAGAGGTGGTGAAGTGAAAACTGATTTATTATACGGGTGGTGTATTTTAATAAAAATAAGGTACTATTATGGGTTAATTACGAAAAACCACCCTCATAATAGGGGGTTTTTCACGGCACCACCCTTATAATGTGATATTACAGTAAACCACCTCTTTCTCTACTCCGTTATCATTTAACCACCTCTTCGTTAACAGAGGTGGTGCAGAGATAATGGAAATGATTATAGAGGTGGTCAAGTGAAAATTTATTTATTATACGGGTGGTGTATTATAATAAAAATAATACTATTATATTCAAATTTTAAAATACTTAACGGAATATTTGACGGAATAGTGTCGAGGTGGTTAAATGATAACGGAATGATAAAAAGAGGTGGTTTACTGTAATATCACATTATAAGGGTGGTTCGTGAAAAACACCCTATTATGAGGGTGATTTTTCGTAATTATCCCTACTATTATATTCAGATTTTTAAATATTTAACCGAATATTTGACGGAATACTGTCGAGGTGGTTAAATGATAACGGAATGATTAATAGAGGTGGTTTACTGTAATATCACATTATAAGGGTAGTTCCGTGAAAAACCACCTATTATGAGGGTGGTTTTTCGTAATTATCCCTTATCTATAAACTTAAAGTCATCTTTCATGGCATCAACCCATTCAAAATGAAACTGGATCATCATTAATTTTCATTGTCAAAATTTGACTCTTGAAGATACACCACGTAACCATCAAATATAACAGTTCTCCTTTCTCTATGAGATCTTCTTGATGTTATAGGATTGATTATATCATCATTTAGTTCATTGTGAACATCTTCATGAGGTGTTGCATCAGTAGCATGTTGTTCTTGTAAGTCATTAACACGTTCAACTATTCTCGGACAAACATTTCAAATCATCAGGGTTAAAGTAATTTGACTTACAGGAGCAACAACTTCTGACAAAGATATCGTTGTAGGATTAGACACCTTATCTTCTTTAAAATCCACTATGTGTGGCTCTAAACTCCCACTAATATCCTCAATGAACTTAGCATTTGCAGTTCAACTACTCCTTTACTATGGTTAGGATAATAAAACCTATGTTGTTTAGGTTTTTTTAAGATAACCAATGAAAATCCACTTATGACTTTAGGATTCAGATAATCCCCATTCATGAAAATATCTTGGACTGGATTTTCTTTCCATCCACATTTCAAAAGGTGTCTTCAGAACTGTCTTACTAGGAACGCTATTCAATATATAAACGACAATTTCAATGCATAAGTCCACAATGATACGGGTAATGATGAATTATTCATCATACTTCTAACCATCTCCAATAAAGTATGATTACGCCTTTAAGCTGCACTACTTTGTTGCGGTGTATCCGACATTGTGTATTAAGCACATACACCACCTTTTCTAGAAGGTTAGCAAATTGACCAGGGCATTGTCCATTTGTTGTATATCTTCCATAGTATTCACCACCTCTATCAGATATGATAATTTTCACTTTCTTGTCTAATTATCTTTCAACCTCATGTATAAATATCTCTATGGCATCTACAACTTGAGTTTTCATGCAACAAATAGGCATAACCATATCATCATTAAATGTGATGAAATATTTTTCATTACCTAAAGAGGGAACACTAAAATATCAATATGTATTATTCCAAGAAGTGTGCTTTTTGTGGCTGTATTTTTATTTGGTACTATTTATAAAATTTCCTTTAATACAATCCACACAAATATCTAGATTCGTAAAATTCAAAGATGAAAGAATTTCTATCTTCACTAGTCTTTTCATTATTTCGTTGGATATGTGACCTTGGCGTTTATGCCACAAGTAGGGCTGCAAACGAACCGAGTAGTGGCGAGTATTGCAGAATTTGAACTCGAACTCGTTTACATATATATATCAGCTCGAACTCGACTCGATACTCGTTGAGTATTAAATTTTCAAGCTCGAACTCGATTCGAAATATTAATATCATACTCGAACTCGACTCGAAAATTTATCGAGTATAGTTAAACGAGCTCATAAACGAGTTATTCGTCTAAAACTCAATTAAAACTCGTTTAAAACTCGTTTATATTTCTTATTTATATACATAAAATCATTAAAAATAAACATATTTATAATAATATAATAAGCCTGATATAAATATTAATAAAGTTATAAATAGAGAATTAATCGAGTTTTTATCAAATATTAATCGAGTTTTTATCGAGTTTTAATCGAACACTTATTCGAGTTGTTCACGAACATAAACGAGTCGAGTATGACATTGTTCAAGCTCGGCTCGTTTATTAAATGAGTTTCGTAATTTTGTTCATACTCGACTCGTTTATTATCGAACGAGTATTGACCGAGTTTTTATCGAGTCAATCATCGAATAATTATCGAGTGTATCGTCTCAATTGCAGCCCTAGCCACAAGTAAGTCAATTGAATATAAAAAATCAATCACGAAATATTTATAATAATGAAACAATAATCCACATTTGGGGAATTAATTACTTTGTAATTATAGAATTTTGATATACTAAAAAAAATTAAAGATCGTGTCATTTCAATAAAAGCATCACATAATTATGAGTAATCAAAATAAGTTTAAAAATGATATCTATGCGACTTAATAATTTCATCACTTTGGGACTACAAATTAACATAATTTGATATCATATAATATCTATAAAAAATTGATATCAAATTGCAAATCACGCGCCATACAACGCGTGGGTAAATAATTTAATATTGACATCTACAGAAGACCACTATTACAATATTAGTTTCGCAGAAATGACTATATCATAATAGTTTTGTTATCAAAAAAATATCATCCAAATATATTAGTAACAATAGAGAATGTTGGTGAATCTACAATTATGGCTACGTTTGATGAACAGTCCTGAATACCTCCCGCGAAAAAATTAAGGTTCACTAATATATGATCCACACTAGACATAAAATCTTACATAAGCGTAATTGTGGCCACGGATGTGGTTGAAGTTTGTATCTTTAGCATAACTTTGGACCTTATAGATACCAATACAGTACAACATTTAGAATTCAAATATAGCGTCATAATAAATCATAGTTCACAAAGATAAGATGGGGAAAAACTTACTTATTTTTGAACTGGGTAGCGGATAGCTAATATGGAATTATAATAAGCCCTCAAACATGATTTTTCTTTTTAGCATTATTTATTCATTGACATTAAATTGAAGAATCATGTAGCTATTAGACATTTATCAAAGAGTTATTACCATTGGACCTCCGGTTTAGCACGAATAGAGCAGTCGATAGTCATTACACAAATTATTGTTATAAAAGTGGTTTTTTTGCAAAATTGAGATTATAATGGTGGTTTCTTGCAAATTGAGATTATAATGATGGTTTTCCTCAATTAACTTAATTAATAAAATAATTTTTAATAATCACACGAACATGCTTTTGATGGTAAATTTAACATAACATTGATAATGGTGGTTTTTTGTTAACAGAGCTATTATAATAAAGGAATTTCTTAATTAGCTGTTACAATGATGGTTTTCTGCAAAACTGTGTATTATAATATTGGTTTTCTGTAATTAACCCTTAATTCATATATTCAACCAATCGAGAACATTACCAACAGACACGCCATCATAACTCGTTGTGCCATCTCATTATGCAATTTTACTAATAAAATAATAATAATAATCAGTTGATATGAAATCAATTTATGAACACCTCGCAAGTTGATTTCCATAACAGCGAAAGCAAAATACACTAACATATTTCAAAAAATGCTGTATATCAAATCTGAATTGCATCCACTGACATAAATAAAAAGCTCCTGAGACAAACATTCATCTAAAAGTGTACTATTATATATGAATCAACGTACAAATTAATAAACTAAATGTTTATTCTAAAAATGGCTGTGGGTACAATATTTATTATGAACCCTTGTAAATGCAAAACAATCAAACTTTTCAGCATCTTGTTGTTGAAAACAGGTAAATAAGATTTGATTTATTTATTGCTACTTTTCTATTTATTCACACACAAAACAATTCTACGATACCCCTCAAACATCATTATTTATGGAAAATCACAAGTTTTTCAACCAATGCTGACTATACCACATGTAAATCATGCTATTTCAATATTTTGGATCTTTATAGCATAGTGATTTGCACATACAACTAAAAACACGCTGTGCTCCTTGTTGTGCCATGTTTCTCGTTAGTGTAGAAGACTTGGCTTCTTCCTCCTAGCCTTTAATTATTGATGCATATAGTTGATGGTGACTAATTTTATAAAATGTTTCCAGTGGAGCGCAGGACCGTTGTGTCTCTACTTATACTTGTTTGTTAGCCACATTCCATCATTCTGAAGGGTTATGACTTAATATCGAAAGGCATGTACTTAAAATTGTTTTATCAACTTAATCAAACGAATTAATATTTAACTCTAGTCATTTGATGATTCATTGGGTCATAAATGAGATTAATAAAATTAATCTTACAGGATTTAGGGTTCTACCTAGTTCAACACCCTCACCACCACCTAGCCATCCGCTCTCCACCAAGGGCGCCACCCCCACCGAGTCAACCTCCACCGTACCCCTACCTCTTAAACCATCGCCTTCAATTAATTTACTAACTATAACATCTCTGCTTTCACCTCAACACTCACCCCAAAATCCTAAATTCGTCTCATAAACTGTAACAACAATCCCTCTTTGCATCACCAATCTTCTCATCCTTTACCACATGCATACCACCCTCCATCGCATTCTCAATTTGCAATCTCTTTCTCTTTAAATGCCTTATTAAAAGAGAATGTGATTGAGAAAAAGCGAAGAGTGAGAGCCGGAGTAAGACTGGTAAAGTTTTCAGGAACATATTAAGGTTTTAAGGTGGTGGACTTGACGGGGCGGCGGAGGTGGGCTTGGTGGTGGACTAGGCGAAACTCGAACTCTTCATTTTTTAATTCATTTTATTTACTAAACATGGAATAAAATAACAAAAATGAACCTTAACGGCAAATTTAACAGAATTTAAGATGGGTGGTTCAAAAATAACGGAAAAAAATGTTGCATAAGATCATTTTATAAATGGGTGGTTCTTGGAAAAACACTATATTATATGAGTGGTTTTTGGTAAGAAAATTTCTTCGTTGATCGTTTTAGATTTCAAATAAAGTGGGTCGAGTCTGTCTATAGTTTACAGGATATGCTTATGCTACAAATTAACAGGCTCGAAGAACGTATATTCTATGCGGCTCAACGGGTTAAGAGTTTGTAAACCATTTCTTTTAGGTATGATTCTCATTTCAAAGAAGGTATGCATATAGTCAATGTAATTTTAACCATAAATTATATTGCTCAACAAATTGATGGCTTGTCCTAGTGGTGAAGTAAGAGCTTGACTATATCGTCTTAATAAAGTTATATATAAACAAACAACTCGATATTATTTTACTAGAGACGCCTCGGTATGAGGAGCACATACCATTTAACTCGTACACTTTCAATAATATTGTTTAGCATTCAAATAATCAAGGTTTTTCTCTTGGATTATAATTTGTTTTAGTGCCACTAATTTGGAAAAGTAATTTTACTACCTCTAATAGGAGTTACCATCCTTTACAACCTACATTCCAGATTCCACCTTCTGTTTTAACATGATTTGGAAAAGTAAATTTACTACCACTAATTTGCATCTCTTACCAAATCCACGTTGAGCTCAAAATAATCATTTTTACACTATATTTAAAATAAGGGTTAATTTCAGATAACCATTTTTATAATAAGCCATTTTTCACAAAACTATTTATATATTGTAATATTACTTTGACCGCCCGTATAACTAATGATTGTCGTTCCCAAACAACTATTTATCACTATTCCGTCAAATATTCCATGATATATATTAATTTTTAATATAATAATAGTATTTTATTACAATACGTGATAAGACACTTTTGTATGCCGTTTTAGGTCCTTTATACTACTTGTATTTCTAACATTTTAAGTATTTGATTACGCTTTTGGTGTAGTTTTGTATTTCAGGTTTATCAGAAAAGTTAGAACAAAAGTGCAACAAGAAGGCTGAATTCCTTAGCAAGAACAAAAAGATGACAAGAACCGAAAGAACAGGGGAACGCGCGAGAAGTGTAGCGCGCGGGGGCAAAGCGATGACGTTAGCAGTCAGCGACAAACCCGAAACGATGACATCATCCTAAGCTGATTTTTAGAAGATAAAGATGATTCCCAAATATTCTCTTGCCTATTTTATTGCGGAAACCCTAGATGGAGCATATAAATACAGAGCTAGAGACAAGAACCATCATCCGTGTGCATCCGTGCAAGATCCATTCCGCCCTAGAGCCGAGAGCCAGACTTAGAACGACGCGCAGACCAGATTACGCGCAATCAGATTTGTTCTTGTTATTTTAGCTGTTCAAACATAAATCTTGAGATGTATACGTTCAGTATGTTTAGCTAACTTACTGACTTCGGTTTGGATTTTGATCTATGAATGATATGTTTTGAGGTCTTGTTCTTAGTTGCATGATTAGTTTAGTATTATTACTCCAAGCGTAATTGCATGATAATTAGGGTAAATAATTGAGCGAAGCCTGACCCGCAGACTTAATTATTGAATCTGTTATATATTGTTGAACTATCAGAGGTACGTGAGTGTGAATGATAGGAGTAACACTAGAATAGTTAATCACTACTTTGACCGGATTCGTCATTAATTAGACTAGGCCGAGTAATAGTACCATACAGACTTTGACCGGAATGTATATGTAGGTTATTAAGCCTTGACCGGACCTTAACTTACGTGGACATCATATCATGTATCTTTAGTGACCCATGATAAACATAGAGTTCATAGTGACAAGTCTGAACCGAGCTCATCTCTGTTTTTGTTCAACACTTTTATAACTTGCGCGCCAGTGGCACTTGCGCACTTTTTTTCTTAATTTGCTTACTCACTCACAACCCTAATTTTAGTTGTAGATAAAAGTTAACTTCTCACCGTTCCTATGGATTCGACCCCTGCTTTCCTTGACTAAGGAGGAGACTAGGGATAAATTTGCAGCACTCAACGACGTGCCGTCAATACGCCACCTTAATAATAAACGAGTATTCATTTCATCACCTTTCCGTTAACCGAGGTGGTTCTTTGGTAACGTCAGTAATTATAAAGGTGGTTGAATGTCGTATTACAATATACAGGAGGATGGAAAATGACTTATTATAATGATGGTCATCAGAAATTAACCCGTAAAATAAACAGTTTTAAACATCTTGTAACAAATCAACAATGACCTCAAAATAATAATTTTTGCCTTAAATGATATGACTGATTTTTTTTATAAATTCTTCTTTGGTACTCTCCTTATAGTTTTCCCATCTATAGTAATCCATGGGTTAAAATATCATATCAGTCGTTATCTTATCTGTTGCATCTTTTAGGATTTTGATAATGATAAATATTATTTAATAAATTTATTAACAAAAATATTTAGAAGAAAGATAATCTGATCTAAATAGTATGATTAATATACCTGGGATTATCTTTGAAAATAATATTTGAATAAACATTATAATATTTATCTTTTGAAAAATGGCCATTGAAACTTTGGAATGTAGTTCTGATTTTCGTAGGGATTGGGAAGAAGATCGGGCCGAGATCTTGGAGTATCAAAGCCGAACAAAATGCTGTGTTCGCTCGTTTGGAGGATTACACGAGTTGATTCCTATTGAAACGTAAAGGATGACTACATGAATGAAGACTACAAAGCCCTTCAGAAGAACAACAAATCTAAAAAAGTGTTGTACTCAGCTCTCTCCCCAGGAAATATAAGTAACAGAATAAACTATGAGACACTAATGACATATGAGACAGTCTAAGCAGATTCCATGGAGAATATAAGGATATTAAAGGAAAAATAATTTTAGCTGCTTCTCGAGATTATAAGAATGCACTGCAAGGGAAGATAGAATCACTGGAGGATTTTCACACTAGGTTTTAGACATATGTCGGTCAACTAGAGTTTTTAGGAGAAGAAAACAAAGGAACATTCACACCTAAGACGGATAAGAAAAGAAAACCCAGAGATGACAAGGACATTATATGCTACCATTACTAAAGAAATGGACATTTTTCGCCAGCTACTACAAGAAGAAGAAAGGAGAATCCCAGCTCAGAAGACAAGTCAAGCTATGTTAATTGCGTGAAGTGCCTCTGACCCTGAGAGCGGCGAGGAAGTCCAATGAAGGAAGGAGGCTTGATGGCTAGATCTGCTACTACTAAGGCAAATAATTTCAAAAATTCTGATAATGTGGAATATTATGTTGTTGATTATCTAGAAGAAATTAAAGGATTACTTAAAGCTAATGAGAAATTGAAAAGAAGACTGCAATTGAAAGAGGAAAGTATCCTCGATAAAAAATGGCATATGGAAAACCTAACAGGAAGGATTGAGGAACTAGAACGAGAAAGGACAAGGCGGATCAATTGAAACTGGACAACACTGAGTTACGTCATTCACTGAGCTAGATCTCCATTGATGTAGTCGGAACATGTACTTCTAGTCTCGTAGGTTATTGTTCTCAAGCAATATAGTTAATTCTAGTTTTTTGCGCTTAATTCTCCAACCCTATTCCGCTCTCTTTCACAGTGTCGCTAATTCCTGAAAGTCCTCTAATAAAAATTTAAATTTAAATATTTATTAGACATACGTTTTCAAGATTTGGGATTGCGTTTCCAAAATATGATTGAATAACATCTTAGTCATATCCCTCTAAATATTCGTTGACGTGTAACTGACATATATTCTCGGATATTCAGATCGTCGGGAATATAAACTTAATGTCGTTATCTGCTCCGTCGCGTACTCAGTTCTTGATGTAGCATCCTCTGTTGCATCTTCTATTTTAGTTTTGCAGCTATAATTACTATTATAACTTTGATCTAACTTCTTTGCTCAAAAACCTATCATACATCGGTGAAACTATCACATTCGCTTCAAAAAACATTTCTAATGTTCAATACTGCAACAATAGCCACTGTATGCACTGCAGATGTTGGAATCTATCACTCTGATCTACCTCTAATTGCTCAAAGAAGTTTTGCTAATGACTAGGAGTTGTATCCTTTTCTTTGTCTTTCTTAAAGTACACACGAGTACTGTAGAGATGATCAAATTTTTTTTGGAGTCATATGCTTTTGTCCATTTTGTCGATGAGGGTTTGGTTCCGGTACAAACCTTATTTAAAATAAAAACTTAGAACCACTATGAATCACACGATCAAATAATTTAATGGATGTGATTAATGACATTATTAATATGGTAATTACTATCATCAATCAATATGAGGGGCACACTTGTCAATTCAATTTTTATAATTGATAATTAATGATTTATTGAAAGTGCATTAATATATTTTTATAAAAAAGTGCATTACAATATTTTTGTAAAAGTGCATTAAAATATTTTTTAAAGTGCATCATAATTTTTAAAAAAAGTGCATTACATAAAAAAATTGAATTACAATGTCTGCATATTAAAAAATTTATTACAATTTTTAATTTTGATGCGTTTTTGAAAATTTTAGTGATGCACTTTTTATTATAATTTTAAAAAAAAATTGATGCACTTTTAAATTATTTAGTGACACTTTTTATTATAATTTAAAAAAATTGATGCACTTTTAAAGTATTTAGTGATGCACTTTTTATATCCACTAATTTAAAAATAAAAATAAATTATATAAACAAATTTTTAAGCAATTTAAAATAATCCATATATTAACTATATTGATCTGAAATGACAAGTGTGCCCTTTCATTACTAAAAATGATTAATATTTAATTAATGAGGTCGTCAATTCAAACCATTTAATTCTTAGATCTTAAGGCTCACATTAGTTCTAAGTTTTTATTTTAAAATAGTTTCTCATTTGAAACTTTCTCATGTCGATGATATGGTGATTTTATCAAGGGTTATTATAAATGATCACTTATGTAATATGTTATATTTACGGATATACCTGTATATTACAATATTACATTTGATCACCTTTATAATTATTAGTACCAAATAATCTCTAATAATGGAGGAGTGGTTAAATGATAATAGAAGTAATATAAATGTGGTGAAGTGAAAAACTCATTTATTATATCGATGATGTATTGTAATAAAAATAATATTATAATAAAAAATTAGTATATTTAACTAAATATTTTAAATAATAATAATATGTGCTTGTTTGGTAACAATTAAGTTATATGAGTGGTCGAAAATAAAATGCAACATATAGATAATTTTGTAAAATATGATTTATTTTATAAGTGGTCATCTACAATTAAATATTTTACCGATATGTGGGATCAACAAGCTTAGTCTGGTTTGGGGTATTTCCTGGGCTGCTCTGGATATGTTCGTTCAGCGCAAACAGTTATGCCCTCCGTTACCTTGATGCAAATTATAAACGTTATTAAATTGGTTTAATCCATTGGCGTTGGATGTTTAATCTCATGACTCTATCGTATTAGTCTCGATCCAGGCTTTTTGGACAATAATAATAAAAATACTGGCACTGTCCGGTTAAAAAAATGTGTATGTATGTATTGATATTTAAGTCAAACAGTGCACTCACAAGGATATTCTACTTTCAATGGCAGACTGCATTATGGCAATGAAGTCATCTACTTTCATGGTTCCAAGCTCTCCACCAAATCTAGACCTAACTGTTACTGATTCTGTTTCCAATTCCTTAGGTCCAACAACTGCCATAAGCGGTATCTTCTGTGTCTCTGCATTTCTAATGAGCTTTGGTAGTCTTTCTCCATGGAGGACTTCAGAACGAATGCCTTTAGCTTTGAGTTTCTTGTCCAAACTAAGGCAATAATCCAGCTGCGAAAAAATACGTTATCATTGTTGTTAACACAGTGTTTACAATTTCTATGAATGAGAACCTGAACAAGTGAAAAACCAAGCAGCACCTACCGATATGTCTGTAACTGGCAATATACGAGTTTGTATTGGAGAAAGCCAGAGTGGAAAGTCCCCAGCATAGTGCTCAATAAGAACTCCAAAGAATCGTTCTAAGGACCCCAAAACTGCTCTGTGTATCATGATAGGCCTCTTCTTTACGCCGGTTGAATCTATACAAGTAATGTCAAAACGCTGCGGCAAATTGAAATCAACCTGCAGTTTACGAAAAATTGAAAGCCAAGTAAGAATCGTCCCCTGCTTGTAACAAAATACATCAAGGAGATGAATGAAGATTATCAGGAGATGGAGCCGCTCATCATAGCCTGAGCATATGATATAGTGACTTGCCTGGATTGTTGAACACTGCCATCTCCTTCCTAAGGCATCTTCAATTTTGAGATCTATCTTTGGACCGTAAAAGGCACCACCCCCATCATCGACTTGGTAACTCCAGCCTTTGTCATCCAGAGCATCCCTAAGAGCAGTTGTTGCTTTATCCCATATATCATCATCTCCCACCGATTTTTCGGGCCTTGTTGAGAGGTTCACTTCATACTTGCTGAATCCAAATTGCAGTAATATTTGTTCTGTTAGGTCCAAAACCCCCCTGATTTCGTCCTTAATCTGATCTATTAAGCAAAAAATGTGAGCATCATCCTGCAACGAGAGAGGGCCAAATGAAAAATTTACTTTCAATAAACCATGAGATGTATTAATCAAACTGATTATTTGAAATAAGGAAATTTGAACTGTTTCCCCACTATGGTCCTGTCATGCATGTATGTTGATACTACTCATTTCTCAGTCATTACAGCATTTTAAGGAAAAATACCTTTTACTAGACATTTTAAGCACAGACAAAGCATTACCTGAGTGAATCCCCTGACACGGAAGAGACCATGCAAGCTCCCAGATAACTCATATCTATAAACCGTACCAAGCTCCGCAACCCTAACGGGGAAATCCCTATAAGAGTGTCTCTTCCTTTTGAAAACCAAAATATGGTACGGGCAGTTCATTGGTCGAAGTTGATATAATTCATCTTCAATGTTCATCTGATCATACATATTTTCTTTGTAGAAATCTAAATGACCACTTATTTTCCAGAGATCGGCTCTTGCTACATGTGGAGTATACAGCGGACTGTAACCGCAGTCAATGTGAATTTTTCTCCAAGAATCTTCGATGATATGTCTAATAATAGCACCTTTAGGGTGCCAAAATACCAAACCTCCTCCGGCATCTCCCTATGAATGGTATAAACAACGATAAGGTATATGTTCCTAAGGTGAAAAAAGTGATACATGCATAGAGTATGCAGTTTCGTTCTCAAACTGAATGAATGAATATTAACCTGCTGAATAGAAAAGAGATCTAATTCTTGGCCGATACGTCTGTGGTCCCTGCGCTTCGCTTCTTCTTTAAAATGGCGGTATGCTTTTAACTGCTCTTCACTTTCCCATGCTGTGCCATATATCCTCTGGAGCATTGGTTTATTTACATCTCCCCTCCAGTAGGCACCAGCAACAGATTCTAGATGTTTCCAGTAGATTCGACATGTGGCCCCGCACAAAGATCCCACCATTCATTACCTGGAAGCGAACATGACACAATTCAGAAATAAAGTATGATAACATAATTTAGTTTTATCAAGAGACTAAAAATGATATCATTGGGAAAATATGCGTGAAGATAGACGTTCTGAATGCTTATGTAGACGGCAGTTGACTGGAAAGTACAGGAGCAAGACAGGAACACCCTGTAACTTCATGTTAGCAATCTCACTATGCAGAAGAGAGAACAAACACGGACCTGGTTAATTATCAACAGAATAAACTAAATATGTTATCTACACCCTGCATACCAGATAGTTTGTGGTGTGGAACAAATCCATTAAAATCTTTAGTGAAAAAATGGGAAAATCCATCATAAATAACACAACTGATAGTGGCAAGTTTTGACCAATGATACAAAGTTCTCTTGCGATGGCATTACAAAGTTACCAATGTGATAGATAGTGATGGGCTCCTCCTTGATGCCATTCAAAATCTCCATTTTGTACGGCTCGTTAATAGCCTCAATTCTCTTGCGAGCTTCATCTCTACTAACTTCCTCCCTTAGTAGCGGCAAGTTCCGACCAATGATTCTATCCTACATATTATTCTCAAAAACTAAAACAAACCCGAAACACTTCCAAAATACTCAATAAATGCACGAATGAAAACCTTTTGTCTCACCATCTCCTTCTTAATCTTCTTCAAATCTGCATCAGTCAATGGCCCAATATCAAAATCATAGTAAAAACCATTCTGAATCCATGGACCTATCGTTACTTTAGCATCCGGAAATATCTTCTGAACAGCCATGGCCATCACATGCGCACACTGAAGCAACAAAAATTACACAAACAGCATCAAACTTTAAACCTAATCTCAAAACAAAGAAAGTCATCCAAATTGAATACCGTGTGGCGAATTCGATGTAGCTTTTCAGAGGACTCGTTAGTCGGGAGCACAACTCTCTTCTTACCTTCTTCAACTTCACCATCATCCACACGTTTATCAACAGTGACAACGATTTCGGGCTCCGTCCTCTCGACGGCAGAATTCGAGGTGGCTATCCGAAGCCTGCGCTTGCTGCGAGAAGCGGAAATGGTGAATCCAACGTAGTGGCGAATCGGGAATGGAACGAATTGGTTGAGTGAAGATGTGACGAGGCTGGAATTGGAGACGAGCAAGCTTGACGTTAACAAGAATTTTTTTAGAACTACCCCACCTGACAAAAAAACTTTCCCAAATACCCTCTTTTCAAAAACTCTTTCTCAAATGCCCTACTTGGAGTTCAATCCGGTTTTGAAAATTAACATATCCGGCTTTTAACAAACTGGATAGTTAGAATTTCTAACACTCCGGGTTTAGCAAGACCGGAATCCTAGTCAGCATAACACATCCCATCCAGTAAGCATTATTTAATAATTCTGGTTCTGTGGAAACCGGTATCATTATTATGAAACCGGTTCCACAAAGACCGGTCTCATTAAAAATTAAAACCCCTCCAGTCCCGATTCTCTCAGTCGCTCTCCTCCCTCCGCCGATCTGCCCTGTCGCCGCCCTACCGTCCTGCAATTGCTCTGTCGATCTGCCCTTCGCTGATCTGCCCTTTCGCCGCCCTGTCGCCGTCCTGCCGCCCTGCCGATCTGCCCGGTATCATTATTGTGTTGAAACGGTTGAAAAATTTTATATTATAAGAAATCAGACTCGCAAAACATGTCGTTAACATTTTTTATTATTAAGAAAAAGAAAAACAATTCGAAGTGGAAGACACCAGCGGGACCCACATAACATTTGCGGCCTACGCCATCCGGACAAAACTAGGGATGCACATCCGGGTCGACCCAGACAGACCCGACGCGGATTGACCCGGTCCGGGTTGACCCGATGACCCGGGTTTTATTCAATGGGTGACCCGAGGACCGACCCGATCCGTGAAATTCCGGTCCGGTCCCGGTCCGGTCCGGGTCGACCCGGATAATTTTAGTGTAATTTTAAATAAAAATCCGGTCCGGGTCCGGGTCGTGACCTGGAAATTTCTAAAACTCACGACCCGAAGACCGATCCGACCCGAAATATTCCGGTCCGGTCTTGGCCCGACCCGAGAAAATCCGATCCGGTCCGATCCGGATTCCCGGTCTGGGTCATTTTTGTGCATCCCTAGACAAAACAAGCCATATCTAACACAACCGTTTCAATACCCTAAAGTCTTTTTAATTAACGTTAATGAGACCGGTCTTCGTGGAACCGGTTTCATAATAATGATATCGGTTTCCACATAACCGGAATTATTAAATAATGCTTACTGAATGGGATGTGTTATGCTGACTAGGATTCCGGTCCTGCTAAACCCGGATAGTTAGAAATTTTAACTATCCGGTTTGTTGAAAGCCGGATATGTTAATTTTTAAAAATTCCGGTTTTGTCAAAACCGGATTGAACCCCAAGTAGGGCATTTGAGAAAGAGTTTTTAAAAAGAGGGTATTTGGGAAAGTTTTTTTGTCAGGTGGGGTAGTTCTAAAAAAATTTCCGTTAACAACGCCATCTTTTGCTTCCAGTTGCTACTGCTGCCTCTGGTTCATCATCATCCACAACGTAATTTGTGTGGCCGAGTTGAGTTCGCCAGATTGGGCAGTAAACCAATTTGGTTCAATTACACCTAATTTTTTTTTAATTTAATATTATTTATTGCATAAGATCCTTTCAAGTAGGATCGGACGTTACAAAGCTCTCGAGATGACGAGATGGATAACAAAACAGGAGGCTAAGCAACCTAGAATCTTAACTCAGATACCCCTTACTAAGACAGAGCTATTATGCCGGAATCATCTAACCATCGAGATGTTCTGTACCTTCCTCTTCTCAAGTCAAGTATATTATCTTGAGATGATATAAGACTTGTAGAAAAAGAGTGAGAACAGCCATTAACACAGTGAGTTGGAGTAAGAGTTGCGTCTTCCGATAATACTCTGATGACTGGCTTTGGAAGGGTCCTAATAGAGAAATATTCTCCAAGAGGAGTTGTACAGATAAGAGCATTTGCAGCTCCATTTATGTGGGGACAAATCTTGGAATATTGTATGGCTGGGCTGATGTTGAGCAGACGTCTTTTAGCATAGATTAGGTCGGTTGCGAAATCATCAATTGGATCATGAAAGTGACTCATGTATGGATGGGAGCTCTGAATGGTGCTTATGATGATGCCAACTTTCTCAGCTGATTTTATGGTCTGTATAATAAACCATACCAAATCATCAATATCAGATGAACATGGGATTATACTTACCATGGCCAGTCTAAGATTTCCAGCATGTGTGCGAATCACGGCGCCGCCCTTACGTGTTCCATTCTGAACTACCACTGCAATGTTACAAACAATATTAGATGTGGTTTGGGGCCAAGCATGCCAAACCCCTCTATAAACCTCTGGCCTCCTGTTGTGAATTCTGCATGCAGCCAATGTGAGTTCATTTTGCACGGATTTGATATAATGTTTGTTAACGGAGCTTGCAAGCTTAGATCCCCATTCCAAAGTATTAAACCACCAGTTAGTTTTCTTTCCCTCGTAAATGACTCTGTTACGAGCATTCCATAATTCCCATATGCGACAAGTAGCAAGACCACTTGCTAAGCAGTCAATATAGTCACCTTTTGTATGCTTTAGCCATACTCTTGTTAAAGCAGTTTGAGAATGAATTTTCGGTCTATCAAAATTCGAACCAAGCTTCTCCCACAGTTGAGTTGCCCATTCGCTTTCAAAAAATAGATGCATAGCATTTTCTTGCGACGAGGATGAACAACACACACATTTTGACGTCATAGGAATACCAATACTCTTTATGCGGTCATCAGTATTATGGAATATTTTCCAAACAAGGCAAGCTACCTTTGGAGGGATCCAAGCTTTCCAAATACACTGCGACCAATCATTGACTTCAAATCTAGTTTGAAAAGATTCCCAAAAAACTCGAGCAGAGAAATTATCTGTTCCAGACTGTTGCCATATAAGGCAATCGTCGCTGTTAGAGAAAAAAGCACTTCTATAATTCTTCTTTCTCTTTCTGTTAGAGCATGCATGAAAAAACCTCTCACCAAAGAGTTTACTCTGATAGTTCTAAGCTCAATGTTAGGAACAGAGGATGGTATGTTTAAGCCCAACATAGTCAAATAAACATGTGTGAGCGTGTCACCCCTCCCGATCCTCCACGTGCATTCACCCCTAATTGCTGGGATGAGATGATTAAAAGAATTCCAGAGTGCAGAACCTTTCTTTCCAACCTTAAATCGATCGTTTGCAAATCTTGCCCATAGAGATTTGCCTTGAATGAAACTCCAAGCGAGCTTCCCATGAAGACTAGTCATGATACCTTTCGGATCACGAATGCCTAGGCCACCGCACTTTTTGGGCATACAAAGTTTTTTCCAACTAATCCAGTGCTTGCGATGATCTTTTCTAGCATCCCACATAAAGTTGCTCATGATGGATACCAAATGAGATAAAGTAGTAGCAGGGACAGGAAGCACCAACATTGACTGAATCACAATAGAGTTTAGGACCGAATTAATTAGAGTAATTCGACCACTCATGGAGAGGAAGTTCTTCGACCAACTGTTTACTCTGTTCTTGAGTTTAACTTCAAAATGAGTGAAATGGTCTAAAAGAGGCCCACCTTTGAACAGAGGAGTGCCTAAGTAATTGATGGGCATTGACGTTTCAATAACACCTAAATTCACCGGTATGCTGACATGGGTTTATATAACAAACATATATTCCATTATGGGTAAAGTTTAGTAGAAATTAATGAAGCACTTAATATCAATCGTTATATTAGATTAATTTATGGTTGAGATTAAAGTTGGTTTTTATATAATGAACGTTAGATTTTTTAAAAACCCTACCGGTTGAGATTGATGGTTATATTTTCGAATTACGGTTTCACATTTATTTATCCGTCCTCCTAGAACTTTACTCACTCCACTATATTTTTAAATTGTAGAGCATCTCCAATGGTGATAGATAAACTGTTTCTCTATTATATATTAGGGTTAATTGTCTCGAACCATCCATAAACTACGCCTTTTCCCTGGAACCACCCATAAAATAATTTTTCTCTGGAAACCACCCTTTCGTTATACCTTTTTCCCAGCGTCAACTATTCCGTTAAATGCACGCTTTAATCAGTGGTTTGTGAAAAAAATAAAGAATAAAAATAATACTGAGTGTAGTATTTATTTAACATAAAATTAAAACCAATAAGTAATAAAATCATACATTTAAAATGTATTGTTGCTAACGTTATTATAATATAATATCAATTATAGTTTTAATTTTTGATCTTATTGTAGCATATATACTCAATAAAGTAGTCCAGTTAACCTTTCTCTAAATCAGCACCAAACACACCCTCATTCTGTTGCCTCTTCTCAATTTTGGATCTTGAGGTAAAATGACAGTGACAATGACAATAGCATCGCAGTTACCAGATATCATAAGCCCGATGGCAATAGACAGATCCTTATTTAGGAAATAAAAATTATCTATGCAATGGTTGGTCCTCCATCTCTCGATCCAAACTACAAACTCATGCATGTGTGCCATATGTTCCGAACCACCACTCCGAATCCATGCATGCTTGCCACATGTTCCGAACCACCACTCCAAACTTATGCATGTTTGCCACATCACTACTACAGATTAGTTATTTAACAACGCTTTTTTTAGCCCTTTAACAGAGTGCTGTTGTATGTCAATAACATATCACAGCGCTTGTTTGTAAACACTTTTAACAGCGCTTAAAATAGATGACCTCCTTTATAAAGGGTTAATTCCAGATGACCTCCTTTATAATAAGCCAGTTTCCACAAAATGGCCTGTATATCGTAATATTACATTCAACCACCCGTATAACGTTTGTCCTTTCCAAACAACAACTTATCACTGTTCCGTCAAATATTTCGTTAAATATATTAATTTTTTAATATAATTATTATTATAATACACCACCTCTATAATAACTAAGTGTCCACTTCACCACCTTTATAATCACTTCGGTTTCTATTTAGCCACCTCTCTGTTAACTGAGGTGGTTCTTTGACAACGTTAGTAATTATAAAGTTGGTCGAATGTATTATTACAATATACAGGTGGTTTTGTGGAAAATGACATATTATAACGGTGGTCATCTGGAATAAATCATTTTCTAAATATGAAGAAACACTTGAATAACATGATCGTGAATCAAACACCTCAGAAACTTGCGATCGGGAGAAAAAATACTTATACACTGAAAAGAGAAGGCCATTGCCTGGACTACTCATTAGAATTTGTTGAATCACATGTACATGAGGTTGTATTATCTAAATGTGCAGACCTTTTTGTTTAATCTTTACATAAAAGTCAACCTCCTACACAATCCAAAAATCTCTTTAGCCTTTAAGCGTCCGGCAATTAGGCAGTGGTGATGGTTGTACAAATCCTTCGAATGGTGCCTGCAACAATTTATTAATATAGCTTATAAATCAAACTTTAACCAAGCATAAGTTATAACACTTAATGATTCAGTTTTGCTACCATCGAATTTATGATAGGTGCAAAAATTCAGATAATAACAATAAATATGAATCCAACTGCAGTTTCACAAAGAAAATTGAAATTTAAAACTGCATTATAAATTATTGAACATAAACACCAAATCTGAGAGAAAAATTAATCATTAGAACTAATTTCAAACATTAAACAATAATCAATCTGTAAAACTCTAACCAATATTCAGTAAAATTAAAGAAATCTCATGCTTCAACACATTAAACCAAAATAAAACTATTTGGGTTAATTGTAGATGACCACGTGTATAATAGACAATAATATTAAATGAAATCACTTGCATAATGCAATATTGCATTGTATCACTTTTATGATTACCGTCATTACCAAACAACCACCTCTGATAACAGAGAGGTAGTTAAACAGTAACGAAAGTGATTATAGAGGTGGTGAAGTGAAAATTTATTTATTATATTGTTGGTGCATTGTAAATAAAATATTATTATATATTAAAAAGTTATTAGCTAATCGTGAAAATGAAAATTTAGTTTACCTATTAGCTAATCACGTTGGATCTAAAATCGTCAGAAATTAGGAGATGATAATGTTATAATATCTTGTGATGAATCAAAAACTTATAGCGAATCAAAATAATCTCTTATGGTATATCATTATTTCTATATAATAAATGGAATGAGTAAATGGCTCAAGCGTCGATGGAAATGATTTAGAGTTATGAGAAAAAGTAAGGAATGAGTTTGAGACAATTATATGTATTAATCAGGATCTAAGCTAGCTACTTAGTCTGTTATAGTCAAATATGACATAGGCTCAATTTCGTGTAAAATTCAGTTCAAGAATAGTAAAGAAACGATATCAGGAATTTTAACGTGAAAATTGATTAGTGTGCAAATATACAGATATTGGTACACTTCTTACATTTTATTCCTATTTGTTTTCAGTTATTATATAAAAAGAAAATTGATTCTTCTTGTGCTTATCTTCAGGATATATTCAAGAATACAAACTTAGAGTCATGAAGCATAAAATGGAGGAAGTTTGGAACAGTAGCACAAGAATAGGCCAAAGAGAGGATCACTCGTCCGAATGAACAAGTACCAACCCGAGTAAAGCATGCACTCGGTCAAAGCACATAGTTACTTAACAAAAAATGCAAAACGAAGTTGCTAACTAGTCACCCGAACAAAGCTCATTCGTGTCAGCAAAACGAGTTCACTCGGGCGCACACAAGTTTTGGCATTTCAAGACCAAATTGGCTCGCGAGTTGCACCCCTACACGCTCACGTGGGTATTTTTCGAAAAAGCTTTCCATAACTATAATTCAAGTGAAGTAATATATAGTCCAGCTTGACCCGATGAATAGGGATAGACCTCGATTTAATAGGGTTCAATGGGTTCAGGCTTCATTATTTAGTTTGAGCGGACCGAATGTGAATGTCTTACTCACTACATATGTATGCAGGCATGACTCCCTCTTGAAAGGGGCCAATGGTGGGTATATTTAACAAGTAATACATATGGTCTAATAGTTCAAAACACAGCAACGTTGAACTTTTCTAGAGTTTGAATCCCTACTCTAGCAGTTGTATTGTTTTAAATAAAAAACGAATTTTTCTCACTCAGGGCCCACCAAAAGTAAGGATCGGGCATGTCTGCATGTATCAAACGAGTCGCGCTTAATTCTTGAGAATCATAAGGAAGGTTGCTTACAAGAACAATGTTCCTGAGAATCATCTAGCAGATCTATGTTCTTGTATTAACTAGCTAGACGAATCAATGTTAATTTACCTTGAAGTGGAAATGTTGCATACGATTTTATTAAACACATGGTTCAAATCCAAAAGAGAAGATATAACAACATCGTATTGATCCGACAATAAACAAGATACATAAACACACTTATTCATCCTTCTCAATTTCGCCGAAACAACGCCCGAGCTCATCAAAGGTGCGGTCTGCAAAGCAAGTAAGCCCCTGCACACATGAATTTTCATTCACGACACTTTTATTATGGTTATATACATGCTGAGCTGTCTCCTTGAATATATTATAGTGGTTTTCATTTTATTTTCTTTTCTTTTCTGTCAGCATAAACACGTTTGTTGTCACGCATCCACTCCTTAGACAATGTCTTCATCTTGGAATCATCAGACAGAGCTGCAGGGTCACAAAGGATGCAGTTGTAATCACCACCCAAAAGAGGGAATTTGTTTAATGAAAAAAGAGATTGACATACCTTCGCCCAGAACGGACATGTCATTGTAAGAAGGCGGCAACTCTCAATCTACAAACTCAAAATTAGTAAGAGTAATTAGACAAAAAAACAACAACAATTAACAATTAGAGGACGACAACTAATGCAACAGATAAACAAACCCTAATTCTAGAAGGCCAATTCAATTAGATCTGCCTTGTCAATTGAACCAACTAGTGCGGGTAAGCTATGAAAAGAATGGAATGTTGTTGATGAACTTTTTGAGATTTTGATTTTTGTTTTATTGTGCGAAGGTGACTTAAAATTTGAAAATCAAATTAGGTGTAGTTTGAATTTGAATGAAAAAGCTAAAAATCAGGGATAAGATTATGAATGATATAATTTTGATATTTTAGATACCCAATTTACCCTCATAGGTGTTTCAGAATTATAATTTAAGCATGCAACTTTTGAATATTTATGGTTAAACCCGTAAATCTGATCCATTAATTTGATTTAAATCAACGATTGATATCACTTTATACTTTATAACCATTTAACACTTTTTACCTGATCCTCACTCCCTATATAAATATAGTTTTTCCGAAAATAGCAATTACGAAGTTATCATCCGAAAATTGTGCAATTTAAATTTTGAAATATAATTATTGATTTGAAAACATAAATCCCTTAAATCACTTATATAATTGATAGAATTACATATTCACCCTTTATGTAATTAAAATTATGATATAATCAATTAATTTTAACTGTCAGATTAAATTTACTAGACGATTACGATGTGTTTATATTTTATACAGAATATATCACTTTTCACGTGATCCATTCTCTTATATAGGATGTGGTCCGGATGAATTTTATCACAATCGTTATATCTTAACCACATATTATGTCAAATTATAATTTTTAAATCCATGATTTATAACCAAAAAATCATTATCAAAATCCTAAACCCTTTATCCTCCGTTTGGATGCGGGAAAATGTGGTCGAAAGAAAATTTAAAGGAAAAATGAAAGGAAAGTAATTTTCCATAGGAAAATTGAGAGGAAAATTTTATATTGTTTTCTTTGTTATTTTTTCATTTTTCACAATTTAACCAAATATACCCAAATATTTTTCTTTAAATTTTCCATCAAACTTTCTTTTCACCCATTTTCCATGCAACCAAATGGAGCATTAGTTTAGGTAAGTTTCGAAATTTAATTGATTTTCAATTATAATTTGTAGATGCTTTAAAAATTAAGGGTTAATTACGAAAAACCACCCTCATAATAGGGAGTTTTCACGGCACCATCCTTATAATGTGATACTACAGTAAACTACTTATTTTTATTCTTCCGTTATCATTTAACCACCTCGACACTATTCCATCAAATATTCCGTTAAATATATTAAAATTTGAATATATTAGTATTATGAGTAAGGATAAGGTGAAACGAACATCTTAGATGTAACATAAAACCAAATCTAAACCATTTGATTCAAATAAATGAATGTTTATGATTTAAAATAAATTTTTAATATAATTAATATTTAATCATTAAAAAATATAATAAAATATTCAAAAGGGCAAATTAGTAACAAAAGATTCGGAAGATTTGGTCTGTTTCCATGATATTAGGTAGCGCACGACTGAATTATCGAGGTAAATCAATCTCAATTGAATTCGTCCGTCGACCGGAAGTATTCAGTTTGCATTTGCCATGTTTGGTTCATGAACCAAACAAAATCCAATACTGAACCATGGTGTATATTTTTCAGTTTTGTTTCCAGTTTGTTGGTAACGTGTTTTGTTCATGAATCAAATAGTGTCAAATGTTGAACCATTGTGTGTAACTGTACGTTCAGTAATCCGAAATGATTGTACGCTCGTTAGTAGATTCTTTATTATTAATTAATGTCAGATTTTGATTTCTCAA
Organism: Sedum album; assembly: GCA_006409495.1. Lineage (NCBI taxonomy): Eukaryota > Viridiplantae > Streptophyta > Magnoliopsida > Saxifragales > Crassulaceae > Sedum > Sedum album. The sequence continues at coordinate 28,823 of QZGG01000299.1, read as the reverse complement.
CTCCCGACAAAAAATCATTTACATTAGTTTGTCTACTGAACCAAATAGTATACTTATACTACGAACATTTGAAAAATTGCATGATTCATTGAAAGTTATGATTCGGTTCTTGAACCAAACGATATCATATATTGAACCAACTAATTAAAGAACCAAATGATTAAGTTTTATTCATGACTAAAACTATATATTACTGGACGTACAATTTAAATAAAATCTCCAAATAGAATAACTTTGCTTGGTTCATCAAAAGCTATGATTCGGTTCTTGAACCAAACATTAGTTATTTTGAATCAATAAACGAAATAATTATGATAATTCTCGATTCATTGAAAGCTATGGTTCTGTTCTTGATCCAAAAAATACTATGTTTCAAATATAAAGATTACAATGCTAGCCTGAATTAGGTAAACGATATCAAACACTTGTACAAACGATTCCAAACAACAAGAATTTGCAAAAGTACAATTGATTGTTAATTGTGTTGCTTTCAATCGCAACCAAGAGCAAAACTCAACAAAAATTCAAATTATTTTGAATTTTTTAGATTGATGTAAATCGTATGTTATTTACCAAAAATAAAGGATTGATTTGATTTAATATAAAATATATCTCATAATATTTTTGGTAAGCAATTACGCAAATACCCTTTTACCTATTAAAAATCAGATTTTGGAGATTAATTGTGGCCGTTTGATTAAAAGAAACTAATGGCTGAGATTATGTTTCATGTTTCAACCTAAATGTCCCTTTCATTTGATCCATTCTCTATTTTTATTATAATAAATCATTTGTATAATAAATAAATTTTCACTTCACCACCTCATTAATCATTTCCGTGATCATTTCACCACCTCTATTAATGGAGAGGTGGTTAAATGATAACGATAGTAGAGAAAGAGGTGATTTCTTGTAATATCACATTATAAGGGTGGTGTCGTGAAAAATCCCGTACTATGAGGATGTTTTTTCATAATTAACCCAAAAACTAATGCCAAACACTGTCAAAAGTCTACACATAATATAATTTTCATGCTTATTTTGATTACTCAAATTGTTTAACTCTGGAAAAATTATGGTTCATCTTTTGTAATTGTATGGTTCATGAACCATAACACTTTTTATTATGAAACATAGTGCATATAACATAACCGATCAGAAAAAAGAGACAAAAATAATAGTGTAAACGTGACATAGGTAGAGAGAACATTGTGATTTTCAATTAAAAAATAAATAAACCTTGTTCATTCAAAAGGCTGAAAGGATTGATGGTGCATCTACAAAAATAATCATCATGGACATAACATGAATATTTGAGAAGCGGCCAACTTCATCCCTAATTTGTTTTTTTTCAATCACTTTTATTAATATTTTTAAGCACAAATCAGTTTTTATATTTTATTTGAACCCCATATCCAGTCCGTTTATTTTTCAAAATCGATAAAGAAGTAAACTGATAAGTGTATGTAGTTCCAGCCATGGATGCAGCCTCACTTCTTTTAAAATCATCAAACAAGTCTCAAACTGAGCAGTGGTCACCTTCTTGATTTTTTTCCCAAGTTGCTTCTTACATATTTGTTGAGCTCGTCCCCATCGTAATCTTCTCTGCTCTTCCTCCTTTCGCCTGAGCTTTCCTTCATTTTCTGCAGCACACATCAGACACAATTCTCATAGAAAAGATGTTCGAATTCAAAATTATATAATAATAATCAGCTAGAATGTATGTTACCATTATAGATAGTCTTTTGGCATCAGTAACACGATCCATTAATACCATTACTTCTTCTCGTTCCACATCATATTTCGGTAGTTTTATCCCTGAAAGAAATGACAAATCGATCAGATAAAAAAAGATTCAAGTAATTTTTGGCTTTAATACTTGCACTAGTTCCTACCTAGGAGTTGTTCAATCTGTATATACCACACAAATTCATATTGGTTAACAAGGGAGATTGCAAGCCCGGATCTTCCAGCCCGAGCAGTTCTTCCAACTCTATGATAATAATCCTGCAGTTAAACAGAATACTAAAGAAACCGCAAAGTATACTGTCAAAATACATGAAGATCAGACAAGATTCTTTACCTTGGGGTTTGAAGGAATATTATAATTAATAACAATGTCAACTGAGGGAATATCTAGTCCCCTGCTCGCAACATCAGTGGCAACTAAAATTTTACACTCCTTGGATTTGAACTGGTTCAGTGCCGCAAGCCTTTTGGTCTAATATGAAGATGACCCGATTTTTAGAAGAAGAAAAATGAAGGTTTAAACACAAATACACAAATAAATTCATACTACCTGGGTCATTTGTCCGCTGATGGAAATGGCTCTAAAACCAAGATTTCGAAGTATCAAAGCCAAGAGACGAGTTGTTTCACAGGTGCGTGTGAAGATCATGGAGGTACTTCCACTCATTTCGTTCAGAATATACACAAGATACCAATCCTGTAGATGAAAAGAAATGAATTTTAACTTTGCAAATGTCTGAAATATTACTTCTGTTGAGAGAACTTTTATATAGATATAGATGAAGGATTAAACGTAATGCCAGACAAGTGTGTGTTGACATTCAAAAGAAATGAGTATTTTTGGACATTCAATGTAGCCAAATTGTGCAGGGATCAAAGCAGCAAAGTCTAGAGTCTGCTTAATTATTATAATAACTATCAAGAAAATATATCAAGTGGGAGTTACCTTTTCATCTGCAGGAGTAGGGCAAACCTTTTGAACTAGGGTTTCAACTGAAGAATACTTCGCTGAAGCTTCTATCTTAAAGGATCAAGACAGGAATAAGCAGCAGTAAGCGTTAATTTACAGAATAAAGGATTGTTATGGACATGATAAATGAGGCCAGCCTTTACCTTCACGGGATCACGAAGACTTGCTCTTTCAAGTTTTTTGACCTTTAAATAACAACACAGCAGTCAACTTTAAGTAATGCAATGTACTGAAGTGAAACAAAGCATCTTTTGGTGAGATCAAAATATCTGTGTGAGACAACTGACAACAACATTGACCATCATAATTCATACTGTTTGTTACAAAGGATCAAATAGAGTGTATACCTTTTTGGTCATGGTAGCTGAAAATAAATAAGTCATCCTATCTCGCGGAATAACACCCAATATTTCATCAATGGACTTTTCAAATTCTTGATTAAGAAGTCTGTCTGCTTCATCCAAGACCTATGGAGCGAGAAATAATGGCAAGAACAAGAATGCATTTCAGAGAGTATCTTGATAGTTATTTGGAGTTCAGCATTACACAGTTTAAAAAAGCATAACTAATAAAATTTTAAGATATGACATATACTTGAATGAACTCACCAAATATTTGAGGTTCCGAAGACTGAATCCTTTAGTGGTGGATAAATGATCAACAAGGCGACCCGGGGTTGCAACCTATACAGAAAAAATAATTACAAATCTTAGTTAAGTTACAACTATCATTGTAGAACGATAAACCTGTACCGATAAAAGCAGCATAGCCAAGGGCTACAAGTTAGACGGGTTGTTGACATGCGATGGTGAAAAGTACTTACAACAATGTGTGGCTTTTTCTGAAGGGCAGCAACCTGAAGGTCCTTATTTATCCCTCCAACAACCTGTAAATTCAATTATGGGGTTTCGAGGATAGAGTATATAAAAATATATTTGATAATAACCCACCACTGCACACTTGACTCCAATGCAACCCCCCAAAGCTTGAAATTGTTGAGCTATTTGGACTGCGAGTTCCCTACATATGGGTGAAAACCACAAAACTATTAGTTGAGCAGGTACATTTGAAGTGCAACAAATGAAAAGTGTACATCTAAAATATGGCAGAAGCAACCTGGTGGGGGAAAGTATGCAAGCAAAAAATTCTTGTGGTGCATCTAAAAGAGCTTGGAGTATAGGAAGAGCAAAAGCTCCAGTTTTACCAGAACCAGTTTGTGCAAGCCCAATAAGGTCCCTTCCTGAAACACAAGTACGTAATCTGATCGAAACATACGAGGAGTTGGGATACTGCGCTATAGCTAATACATTGATTCTTTCTAGTGTAAGTGTAACTAATTAACACACAAACCTGCAAGAGCATGGGGAATTGCTTCGATTTGGATTTTAGAAGGAATTGTCCATCCTAATTGGACACAAGCTTCAACCAGCTGGTCACATACTCCAAGATCTTTGAATGTAACCGGATTTTCATTACCTTGATCCATAGTAACAAATCCTTTTTATCACAAAATCAACAACAATTCAGTAGTCTCTCAACTATTAATTCAACCAGTTGAAATAGTAAATAAAACCAATGTATGAGTTGAATAAATTACCTCTTGGAATGGAATCGTCTATTAACGGAAATCAGGGCACCGGGAAGCCAATTGCGGAATAGGGTTTTATTTTAGTGAAATAAGCGTGTGTTTGGAACGGTCGGATCGATGGGGGTCGGGTGACTGGCGGCGGATCTGAGCAGCAGGTGGGATTGATGCGGGTCGGTGGCGGCTGATTCTCGCGTTGAGCGGATGGGAGACGCGGCAGGAGCAAGGGTTTGCTCGCGTTCAGCGACGGCGCGGAGGATGGGAGGCAGCGAGGGTTGCAAGCGGCGAGCGGCGCGCTTGTGTTTGGAGCAACGGGTGGAGGATGCGGCTCGCGGCGGCGCTAGGGTTTGGTGTTGCGTGAGGAGGATGTGGCTGGGTTTGGGCTTGCTGCTTGTGGGCCTGTTGGGCCAGTACCTATATTTTTCTAAACCACCAAAAGCAACAGCATATCGATCACGAATGTTATATTATTTTGTTTATTTAATATTTTCAGAGCCGATTGACATTCACTGATGCGCTGCCATCGCTACGAATGAAACAGTGGCAGCTGGTCACAATATTGTTTCTTGATGCGCTCTCTGTATGTAGAATCCCAGCACTCCAACCGAAAGTAGAAAACCAAAAGTAGAAAGTCACTGTGCTTTCAGTGATGTATTTGTTAAAAAAAGACCTTTTTACTATTTTTGATGTCTGCAGTAACAGTACATGAAGTTTTTTCTTGACAAAAACCATACCATGTTATGTAATATAAAAATGTATTTACTAGCAAAATCTATACAGAAGTAAACTGATAAGTGTATTCTTTCTAAAAATAAGACAGCAGTCTCAAAAAGGATGGGACCTCGAGACTTTATGATCACCTTCTTGGTTTTTTCTCAACTTGATTTTGCTATTTACCTTGCCATTGCTTTTTACGTGTATATTCCTCCTTTTGCCTGTGCCTTCTTTCATTTTCTGCATTGGTAAATTGAGCAAGTGCAACACACATCAGACACAATTAAGGCAAACCTGAGCAATAAATATGAGTCGAACCTGAACAATAATAACGCAAGGTACACATGCCAAGAAATTGATGATTATTCGACATCACGACACTAACATCCCATGTCTATAGAAACATACAATAACTAGGACAAAAACACGACTTTGTAGTGCAACACATTGTATTTTTGGGTTCTGAGCCTTCAAATTTGCAACTCATTTTCAGATATTATGTCAAGCCATGAATTAATTAAAATAATGTGTTGCAGAAAACAACATATTCACTCATCTGAATATATATCACAGAAAACTGATATGAACAGAGAGACAGACTGAAGTTTTCAAGGCAATAAAGATATTTTTAATTATCATAGAAAAGATATCTGAAGTAAGATATGCAACAATAATCAGCTAGAATGTATATTACCATTACAGATAGTTTTTTGGCATTAACATGGTCTAGTAATACCATTATTTCTTCTTCTTCCACATTACACTTCGGTATCTTTATCCCTGAAAGAAATGACAGATTAACTTTTTGCTTTGATGGATAATTGTTTAATACGTGTGCTAGGTGCTTAGATCCTACCTGTGAGTATTTCAATCTGGAAAAACCAGTCCATTTCATACTGCAGTTCTTCCCCCCTGAGCAGTTCTTCCAACTCTATGATAACAGTTAAACTGAATACTTTAAGAAAACGCAAAATATACTGTCAAAATGAAAACATTAGTTGAAGTTTTAGCTTGAATTAATTATACGGATTTGTTGATCTGCTGCTATAAACAAATTGTAAACAAGTATTTAAGAGGCATTTTCAACGGGAACGTTAGACAAGATTCTTTACCTTGGGGTTTGAAAGGATTTCAATAATTAATAACTGATGGAATATCAAGTCCCCTGCTCGCAACATCAGTAGCAACTAAAATTTTACACTCTCCGGATTTGAACTTGTTTAGCGCTACAAGCCTCTTGGTCTGATATTAAAATGACCCGAAGGAAAAATGAAGGTTTAAACACAGATACGCATATATTTATAGGGGAAGTATCATGTGGAACCCCCCTTTTCATGGATCCATGGATCCCTCTTTGCAGCCGTTGATTGCATTTTTTGTGTGCACCAGATTGCGCCACGTAATTGCACATGACAAATGCACACATGATATGCACATGACAAATGCACACGTGAGTTGCACATGCTTCATTAATGCGCTGGCACAATCTGGTGCACACAAAAAATGCAATCAACGGCTGCAAGGAGGGATCCATGGATCCATGAAAAGAGGGGGTTCCACATGATACTTTCCCTATATATATATACATTACTACCTGGGTCATTTGTCCACTGATGGAAATGGCTCGAAAACCAAGATTTACAAGTATCAAAGCCAAGAGACGAATTGTTTCACAGGTATATGGGAACCACATGGAGGTACTCCGCTTCCACAAATTTCGTTCAGAATGTACACAAGATGACAATCCTGTGAATTTTAACATTTGCAAAATTATATGCCCCATTACATAAAAATATGATATCATTTTGACCAAACATGCAGGATTGCAATTTAGTTTGATTTGATAGATGTACCCTCTTCCACTAAGAGGGAACATGACTTGTTCAACAAAAGCACATTTTGTCATGTGTCGAACGTCTTGAATTCATTAGAAGCTGATCACATATCGACCTTTTGTATTAGCAGAGATAACATTTTTACTTTGCACATTTTTAACTTGTGCAAATGTGCCATTTCAAAGAGGATATTCAATGTATTGTGTAGATAAAAATCAGATCAGCAAAGTAGCTTTGCCTACACCATTTTCAACAAGTGACTGCACATATAAATTTATTAATGAGTAGATTCTAGATTCTGCTTATTATAATAATTAATAGGTAAAATATATATGAAGTGGGAGTTACCTTTTGTTCTGCAGAGGGTTTCAACTGAAGAATACTTTGCTGAAGCTTCTATCTTTGAGGATCAATACATGAGTAAGCAACAGTTAGCATTAATTTACAGAGTAAAGGATTGTTATTGACATGATGAATGAGGCTAGCCTTTACCCCCAATACAACCCATTACAACTAAACGTCTACAGTATAAGGTAAATTGGAAGTCCTAGCAACTGGATAGCACCATTAATCTAAGACTCTTAAGTATCTTAAGTGAACTGAACTGAACTGAACTGAACTTAAGTGAAACAAAGCATCTTTTGGCGAGATTAAAACATCCGGTGACAATAACGTTGACCTTCATAATTCACACCGGTGACCAGGGAGCAAATAGAATGTATACCTTTTTGGTCATGGTAGCTGAAAATAAATAAGTTATCCGTTCTCGTGGAATAACATCCAATATTTCATCAATTGACTTATGAAATTCTTGATTAAGAAGTTTGTCTGCCTCATCCAAGACCTATGGAGCGCCAAGAATACATTTCAGTGAGTATCTAGATAGTTCTTTGGGGTTCAGCGTCACACTGTTTAAGAAAGCATAACTAAAGAAATTTAAAAATAGGACATGAATTGATGAACTCACCAAATATTTAAGGTTGCGGAGACTAAATCCTTTAGTGGTGGATAAATGGTCAACAAGGCGACCCGGGGTTGCAACCTATACGGAAGAGATAATTACAAATCTAAGATAAGTTACAACTGTCATTGTAGAATGATAAACCTGTAGGGAATAAAAGCAGTATAGAATGTGATTATCAAAGTCTCTAGCGGCTGAGGGCTACAAGTTAAACGGGTTGTTCATAAGCGATAACTGAACTTACAACATTGTGTGGCTTTTTTTGAAGGGCAGCAACCTGCTGATCCCTATTTATCCCTCCAACAATCTGCAAAATAGACGTAAGGGTCCACAACTATCCAATTATGAGATAGTCATCAAAGTTCAAGATTTTTGATACTTAGATGAATGCAAACTATGCGAAGGATGGTGGAAAATCACTAAGTTGAACATTGTAAACGCTAAAGAGATAATAATCTATTGTATATTTAAAGAGCAAAGGATGGAATTGATGGTTTCTTTTGAAACCACAATTCACATCCTCGTAATGCCCTTCCTTAATTTAATAATTAGACTTAAATACACTTATATTTTAAAATGTTCATGACGAGCACGTCGTTGAGTGCTGCAAATTTGTCCCGACACTCCTACTTAGTATAGTATTGGCAAGCTGGGGTCGAATTCACAGGGAACGGTGAGAAGTCGTCTTTTGATCTACAATCTAAAATTGGGGTTGTGAGTAAACAAGGAAAAAGAAAGAAAACTGTTGCGCAAGTGAAACTGGCGCACAATCAGAAAGCAGTCACGAAAGATGTTAATTAATATAAGAGAGATGAGCTTGGTTGATGTGGGCTAATTAGTTGGTTTTGGGCTACTATCTAAATTAGGGTTTCTTTTATGTTTAGGGTTTCACTTATTTTCTTATTTAAGCAAATTGTACTTCCTTTTGTCAGATGGCTTATGATGAATGAAAATTAGGATTTCCCCTTTGTCGTCAAGTTTCGCGATTTCGGTTGAAATCAAGACTCTTGCTATCAATTTTTCTTGTTAATTTATGGAATTAACGTGTTATTGATATTTATCTTCCTTCCCGTCACGCGCTGCATCAGTTTGGTATCAGTTTCCAGGCGATCCTAGGAGTGTGTCACATCACCATCAACCGAGACTTGACGCTGAGTCGGTTGAGGATGTAGCTAAAATACTACCAAATCAATCGGGTATGCGAAGACAGTTGAAACACCCCTTAACCTTTGATGGTCCTAAAATTATTTTTGCTCTGAGTCCAGATTTGTATCAATTTCAAGGCAACCTGCAATTATGCCACCTCGAGCACAAAGGAGAGTTGCCGCCTAATCGGCAGCCTTGGATGATGCTGAGCCGTGGAGAGTTAATGCTAAAAGAAGTCAGATCGAACGTCTGAACAAAAGATTGTACGAGTTCATTATGATGTGTGGTGTTGTAGATGTCACTAAGGAAAATCCTATCAAAATTTTAGTGAAATCCTCCTCGGACCGGAGAGCTCGATGTGCGAGTTAAGTCCTTAAGGAGGATGTTTCAGATTTCGATAATGATTTCAAGTTTGATTCTCATGAACGCACGCCCTATGATATTCGTAGTCTTTATTTCTTCAGATCATGATCTTAGACGAATCTTTTCGAAATGGAGAGAATGGCGTGGGCTAATTAGTTGGTTTTGGGCTACTATCTAAATATGTTTAGGATTTCATTTATTTTCTTATTTAAGCAAATTGTACTTCCTTTTGTCAGACGACTTATGATGAATGAAAATTAGGGTTTCCCCTTTGTCGTCAAGTTTCGCGATTTCGGTTGAAATCAAGACTCTTGCTATCAATTTTTCTTGTTAATTTATGGAATTAACGAGTTATTGATATTTATCGTTCCTTCCCGTCACGCGCTGCATCAATTTGGTATCAGTTTCCAGCCGATCCTAGGAGTGTGTCACATCACCATCAACCGAGTTGTGACGCTAAGTCGACACAGGATGTAGCTAAAATACTGCAAAACCAATCGGGTATGCGATGACAGTTGAAACACCCCTTAACCTTTGATGTTCCTAAAATTATTTTTGCTCTGAGTCCAGATTTGTATCGATTTCAAGGCAACCTGCAATTATGACACCTCGAGCACAAAGGAGAGTTGCCGCTCAATCGGCAGCCCTGGATGATGTTGAGCCGTGGAGAGTTAATGCTAAAAGAAGTCAGATCGAACGTCTGAACAAAAGATTGTACGAGTTCATTATGATGTGTGGTGTTGTAGATGTCACTAATGGAAATCCTATCGAATTTTTAGTGAAATCCTCCTCGGACCGGAGAGCTCGATGTGCGAGTTAAGTCCTTAAGGAGGACGTTTCAGATTTCGATAATGATTTCAAGGTTGATTCTCATGAACGCACGCCCTATGATATTCGTAGTCTTTATTTCTTCAGATCATGATCTTAGACAAACCGGCTTGTGATTCGAGGTCGAATCTTTTCAACATAAAGAGAATGATGTGGGCTAATTAGTTGGTTTTGGGTTACTATCTAAATTAGGGTTTCTTTTATGTTTAGGGTTTCACTTATTTTCTTATTTAAGCAAATTGTACTTCCTTTTGTCAGACGGCTTATGATGAATGAAAATTAGGGTTTCCCCTTTGTCGTCAAGTTTTGTAATTTCGGTTGAAATCAAGACTCTTGCTATCAATTTTTCTTGTTAATTTATGGAATTAACGAGTTATTGATATTTATCGTTCCTTCCCGTCACGCGCTGCATCATTGGTTCATATTCTTCACTATGAATTTCCACGTTTATCATTGGTTACTAAAGATACATGATATAAGGTTCACGTAGGTTAAGGTCCTGTCACAGCTTAATAACCTACACATACATTCCGGTCAAAGTCCGTATGATATTATTACTCAATCTAGTCTAGTCAACCATGTATCCGGTCAAGGTAGCTATCAACTATTCTAGTGTTACTCCTATCATTCACAGTCACGTACTTCTGATAGTTTAACTATAGATAACAGATTCTACAACTAAATCTGCGGTGTAAAGCTTCGCTTAATTGTCTAACCTAATTATCATGCAACTGAGCTTGGAGTAATAATACTAAACTTATCATGCAATTTAAGAACAAAACCTCAAAACATGTAATTCATAGATCTGAATCCAAACCGAATTCAGTAAGTTAGCTACACATACTGAATGTATACATCTCAAGAATAAATATTAAACAACTAAAGTAACAAAGCAAATCTGAGTGACGCGTCGTCCTGCTCGCGTCGGCAGCTCGTGCGCACAGCTCTCGCAGCTAGGTCTGAATTCTGCTCTGAGCCGCTTCTCTCTATTTTTCTGTGACTTCCTTGAAGCTTTATATTTATACTCTTGCCTCCTAGGGTTTTCTCGAATAATTAGGCAAGAAAATCTGTAGGAAATCATCTTTATCTCTAAAAATCAGCTTTGGGAATATCTTGACCTCCAAAAACTGAACTTAGAAATATTCTTTGCGCGTGATGACGTCATCGCTCCGGATATTTCGCTGATTGCTGACGTCATCGTTTTGCTCTGTTCTGCGCGACCCATACTCGCGCGTCACACTGGACGCGCGCTTGTTGGTCTTTTGGCTCTTGTCACTTTGTTGTCTTTTGATTCGAGATTCGGCCTTCTTGTTGCACTTTTGTTCTAACTCTTCTAATCAACCTGAGATGCAAAACTACACCAAAAGTGTAATCTTATACTAAATATGTTAGAATTATAAGCAGTGTAAAGGACCTAAAACAGCATACAAAAGTGCTCTATCAGTTCACCATATTGAGGTTGCGAGGATAGAATATATAAAAATATTAAATAGCAACCCACCACTGTACACTTGACTCCAATGCAACCCCCCAAAGCTTTAAATTGTTCAGCTATTTGGATTGCAAGTTATCTGTCTATGAGTAAAGCCACAACAAACTATTAGCTGACCAGGTACCTTTCAAGTAGATGAAGTGAAAAGTGTACTTGATACAGATATGAATATCTGTAACAGATGAAAGTGTAGATGAGGAATAGATGAGAAATAGAAGAATAGAAGTTAGGGTTTAGAGAGGATAAGAATAGGAGAAGGGATGAGAAGTTTAGGGTTTAATTCATTGATTCCTCCATTTCTACATATCCTTTGGCTTTTATATGAGAGTGACGAGCACGTCGTTGAGTGCTGCAAATTTATCCCTCTCCTTCTTAGTATAGTCTAGGTAAGTCAGAGGTCAAATCCAAAGGGAACGGTGAGAAGTCGTCTTTTATCTACAACTAAAACTGGGGTTGTGTGAGTGTAAGTGAACAAGTAAAAGAAACAGAAGCGCGAGTACTACTGGCGCACAAAATAAATACGAGTGTTAGACAATAAAGTAGAGATGAGCTCAGCTTAGACTTATCACTATGAACTTTTATGTTTATCACGGGTTTTCTAAAGATCTATGACTGATTGTTCACGTAAGCTAAGGCCCGGTAAAGGCTTAATAACTTACACATATATTCTGGTAAAAGTCAATATGATATTACTACCCAATCTAGTCTAATTAACCACGAATCCGGTAAAGGTAGTGATTAACTATTCTAGTGCTACTCCTATCATTCACTATAACGTACCTCTGATAGTTTAACGTTAGATAATAGAGTCTATAATTAGGTGTGCGGGTAAAGGCTTCGCCCAACTATCTAAACTAGTTATCCTGCAAGTATGCTCGGAGTAATAATACTAAACAGGTCATGCATTAAGAATAAAACCTCAAAACATATTATTCATAGGTCAAAGTCTAAACTGAATTCAGAAAGTTAGCTAGACATGCTGAACATATTGATCTCATTATTTATATGAAAAACAACAAGTAAAGACACAATAGCCTGATTGCGCGTCGACAGTTGCGCGTCTCAGTCTTGCGCCGGCAGCTCTGCGATCTTCTCTTCCAGTTTGCTCCAGGTCGCCTCTCTCTGCGCATATCTGTGATTTTCTTCATGCTTTGTATTTATACTCTTGCCTTCTAGGGTTTCCACGAATAATTAGGCAAGAAAATATGTTGGAAATCATCTTTATCTCTAAAAATCAGACTTGGAAATATATTTATCTCCAAAATCCGAACTTAGAAATATTCTTTGCGCGTGATGACGTCATCGCTCCGGATTTATCGCTGATTGCTGACGTCATCATTTTGCTCTGCTATGCGCGAGTCATACTCGCGCGCTACACCTTCTCGCGCGCTCATTGGTCTTTGGTTCTTGTCAACTTTGTTGTCTTTTGTTTTGAGATTCAGCCTTCTTGTTGCACTTTTGTTCTAACTCTTCTGATAAACCTGAGATACAAAACTACACCAAAAGCGTAATCTTATACTAAATATGTTAGAATCTAAGCAGTGTAAAGGACCTAAAACAACGTACAAAAGTGCTCTATCAAATCTCCCACACTTACTCTTGTTCGTCCCTGAACAATCCGGCTTCCTTACCTCTTGTGTAATGTACGCGTGATTACTGGACTTACTGCGCAACATGGTCTGCGCCACTCACGGAACCTGCACAACTGTGACTATACAACACTAAACTGATTCTTGTAATTAATTCAAACTTTTGTTTTACCTCTCTTGTAGAATGCATTCCAATTCGGATGATTGGGAGATAGTCCTTTTTAAGCACCGGTCACCGAATTCTTCTTGACTTGCAATTGTATGGTTAGTCGTGTTCGCTTTCTTTGGTACTTGATTGATTCGCGTCCTTAGGGTTTCTGAGCTTACGTCTTTGACGCTTCACTATTTGTTTCCTCGGACAGTCTGATAAACATATGTAGCACGATTTCTTCTTTTCATTATCTCGGTCTTTTGAGCTTTAACCTCTGAATTGAATACTTTTCTGGTTCGGAACTTAATGCTTCCCTAGAGCGGTCCCAATCATAGCCTTCGGATAGCAGCTATGGAACAACGCCCCGCTCTCGCTTCTGATCAGTCGCGCGCAAGTCAGGCCGCGCGTTTGCAACCGCGCGCCCCTTCCTGAGCAACTAACTTCTACGAAGACGGTCTGTTTTCCCGTCTCGTCACGCCATTAGGGTTTCGCCTTCAGCACTTGTGTGACTGAGCTTGCTCTTTTTTCATTTGACCGCGAAATACCAACCTCCACGACCACTCCTAACCATACAACCACTCCTCAAGCTTGGTTCGGTCGACTGCTTCTCTAGGACGTTTCTATCAACTCCATATCCCTCTTTATTCCACTCAAAAGTATACACAAAATTCGAAAAATTTAACAAAAAATCAGAATAAGTCATATATGCACAAATTACGCAGATGCGCGAGTAACGCGCACAAGTCGCGCACGCCACTGTTTCTCGCGCACAATTACCTCTTGAGATTTCACATGTCAGCTAATCTAAGCTAAAAAAACGAAAAATTTAAACTACACTAATCCTAAGATAGATGTACTACCCTAAAAATTTAAACTACACTAATCTCACGTTATGCACAAGTAGTAAAGAAGGCAGTACGCATGCATGCATATAAAAACAATTTGCAACAAATATCAATGCACGGGTAACATAATTAAGAATAATGCCAACCACCGATTAATTTTAAAACACCATTAAAATCAAAGCACCGAGTAAAATACATGTGTTTTAAAACTGATAAGTTCAAACAAACAATCGCCGCAAAAGTTCATAACACCGATTAAGAAACATTTAAAAAGAAGATGAAAAGGACCGGGTGAGTTCTTCAACTGGATCTTTGCTCTGCAGCGCTGATAGAGTGCTTTTATACGCTACTTTAAGTCCGTTACACTGCTGATATTCTAACATATTTTAGTATAAGATTACGCTTTTGGTGTAGTTTTGTATTACAGGCTGATTGGAAGAGTTAGAACAAAAATGCAACAAGAAGGCTAAATCTAGAAACTAAAGACAACAAAGTGACAAAGTGCAAAAGGCCACTGGCGCGCGAGCACTATGGCGCGCGAGTATGGGTCGCGCAGAAGACAGCAAAATGATGACGTCAGCAGACAGCGAGATATTCGGAACTATGACGTCATCACGCGCAAAGAATATTTCTAAGTTCGGTTTTTGGAGATCAAGTATTTCCTAAGCTGATTTTTAGAGATGAAGATGATTTCCTACAAATATTCTTACCTAAATATTCGTGGAAACCCTAGGAGGCAAGACTATAAATACAAAGCTTCATGGAAATCACAAGTGTGCATACTTGGAGAGAGAAGGAGCAGAACTCCGGCTGAGCCGTGCGCGCGAGCTGTCACGCGAGCCTGACGACGCATCACTCAGATTTGCCTTGTTATTTTAGTTGTTCTATAATTATTCTTGAGATGTATTCATTCAGTATGTGTAGCTTACTTACTGAATTCGGTTTGGGTTTGAATCTATGAATTATATGTTTTGAGGTCTTGTTCTTAAATTGCATGATGAAGTTTAGTATTATTATTCCGAACTCAATTGCATGATAATTAGGTTAGACAATTAAGCGAAGCCTTGCACCGCAGACTTAGTTGTAGAATCTGTTATCTATAGTTAGACTATCAGAGGTACGTGACTGTGAATGATAGGAGTAACACTAGAATAGTCGATAGCTACCTTGACCGGATTCGTGGTTGACTAGACTAGATTGAGTAATAGTATCATACAGACTTTGACCGGAATGTATGTGTAGGTTATTAAGCTGTGACAGGACCTTAACCGACGTGAACATCACATCATGTATCTTTAGTGACCGAGGATAAACATAGAAATTCATAGTGAAGAATCTGAACCGAGCTCATCTTTTGCATAGTTGTTAACATCTTTCATACTTGCTGTCTGATTGCGCGCCAGTTACACTTGCGCAATAGTTTTCTTTTCTTTTACTTGTTTTCACTCACAACCCCAATCTTAGTTTGTAGTTAAAAGGAGATTTCTCACCGTTCCCTGTGGATTCGACCCCAGCTTACCAAGACTATACTAGTAGGAGAGCCGGGACAAATTTGCAGCACTCAACGACGTGCTCGTCAAATTTTGGTGCCGTTGCCGAGGAACGCGCTAGAGAAGTTTTCTTTTCTTTTATTTAATTTGTTATTTACTTTTTATTTTGCTTATATAAAAATCCAAAAAAAATTAGTTACGTTTAATTTAGTTGTTGTTTTTGTTTTGTATGGAAGATATTGGTGAGAACAGTGTAATCGGCGGAAGAAGAGAGACTCCAGACGCGCTAGTGCGCAACGCTGAGAACATTTTTGCTCGCCTAAACCCAGCTGAACTTGAAGCAATCAGAAGAGAAGTACGCAGAGATTTAGAGTTCAGAATGGACGCCGAAATACAGAGGAAAAACAACCTGCCTCCAAACAATATGGATATACGTGCGCCAGATCCTGTCGCGCGCATTCCTGCTCAACCAGGGGCGCGACGCACCATTAAAGAGATGTCGGCTCCTTAGGCCGTTAACCAACCCTGGTGCATCGTGCTGCCCCCGGATGGTCACTTGAACTACGGACCCAGCTTGTTCATTACATACCCAAGTTCCATGGTATGGCTAGTGAGAATCCGGTGAAACACGTGCGAGTTACAGGAATGGTTCTTAGACAAATTCTATCCCGCGGCCAAGGTGTCATTACTTCGGAGAGAGCTAGCTGCCCCAAAATAGTTGCATGGAGTGTCACTATCTGAGTATTACGAGCGGTTCAGGGAACTAGAGGCGAACTGCTACAATCACGGACTTCCCCAGCACGTATTGATCGAGAACTTCCTCAATGGATTAACTGAGATGGAACTCAGGTTGTTGAATGCTTGCACAGGAGGCAACGTGAGGAATATGTACCCAGAGGATGTTTGGAAGCTGATAGAAGACACTGCAGACCAAGTCAGATATCAAGTGTCTCCAGAGAACAATCGCGCCCGATCACTGCATCAAGTGGACGTAACCGGAGAGATCAAGGAACTGAAGGATATGATGTAGAAGTTGATGATGAAGCAGAGCGCCGACATTAGAACTTGTGAGTTTTGTCACGTCACAGATCACCAGACTGACGCGTGCCCCACCCTGTTTGAAGAACATGCAGATGTTAATGCCGTAGGAGGGTGGAATAATGGACAAGCTAGGCAATGATAGCCCAGATTCGGTTTAGCTGAGAACGGGTTCAGTTGGAAGAATGAACAGAATTTCCAATGACCGCGCGATGACTGGCGTGCGCACCCTAATGCACCCACTGGCGCGCGACCTTACGCGCCAGCCGCTTCTTACAACCCACCACACAAACGCGCTGAAGGACCAGCGCAATACAACCAGCAGCCGAAGAAGTCATTAGAAGAGATTGTGGGTCAATTGACAGAAACAATAGGCAAAAACCAGGAGCAGAACGAGAAGCGATTTACTCTAATTGAGAAGCAGTTGAAACAAATTTCTGAAACCGTGACTGAAATCACGAACAACAGGAAAGCAGCTAAAGCCAGAATGCAGACTGGTGTCAATGCGGTGCTGCTTAGATCAGGCAAGAAAACGTCTGGTGCGCCAGAGACCACTCGCGCAAGGAAAAGCGCGCACGCGCAAGTTCCAGGGTCTGCGCCAGAGTCAGGCACACCTGTTGTAGGGACAGAGGACCAATCTAGCAACAACATACCACTTCCTTTCCCCACCCAGAGCACAAAGCCTAGGAAAACCGAGCTAGACCAAGAGTTATATGACTTGTTCAGTAAGGTGGAAATCAACATCTCCACTTATAGACGCACTGAAATAGATTCTGCGGTACGCGAAGTTCCTCAAAGATCTATGCACGAACAAGAGGAGGAAGGGAGGACAGAGAGAGCAAGTGCAGCTGAACGCAAACGCCTCAGCAATCGTGCAACACAAGGTACCACCTAAATGCCGAGATCCAGGTACGTTTTCTATACCATGTACAATCGGTAACTCTGTAGTAGATAATTGCATGGTTGACCTAGGTGCGTCTATAAATGTTTTACCTCACTCTCTATACACATCTTTGCGTCTTGGACACTTAAGCCTGCAGGGTTGACGATCCAATTAGCAGACAGATCTTGCAAACAACCAGTAGGCATGGTTGAAGATGTACTGGTAAGAGTGGGAGAATTGGTGTTTCCAGCTGACTTTTATGTATTAGAGATGGAAGGAAACGTATCTACGGACACGGCTCAAGTTTGCTTGGCCGACCCTTTTTGATGACCGCGCGAACAAGGGTGACGTATGGAAGGGAACTCTTCGATGGAAGTTGATGGTGAGGTTATACACTTCAACATATTCAAGGGCATGCAGTTTCCACATGATGATTCCACGGTGAATGCACTGGATATCATTGATGAAGCAGTGGAAGAAGAGCTGGCGCGCCAGCAAACTGGCGCCCAGTGATGCATGCAGAGAAGAAGCAACACCAGCTGTTCATCCGAAGCTGTGGACGTGAGGTATCCTATTTCTAATACTGAATTATGTGTTGCTGACGCGCTTTCTCTCATACCATACAGGAACCAAAGATCAGCTGAAGCAACTTCTAGAGCACCTGAAATACGTGTTTTTGGGCGAGAATGAGACTAAATCGGTAATCATAAAGAGTCAGCTGGAGCCTGCGCAAGAAGCGCGCCTGGTGGCGTACTGCGCGAAAACAGGTGCGCAATCAGATGGATACTGGATGACTTGCGCGGAATCAGTCCGGACGTATGCATGCATCGAATTCTGTTAGAGATGGAGCTAACCGTGCAGAGATGCCCAGCGAAGACTCAACCCTATCATGATGGAGGTAGTGCAGAAAGAAATCATTAAGCTGCTCGACGCTGGAATTATTTACCCGATCTCGATAGTAAGTGGGTGAGTCCGATTCATGTTGTCCCAAAGAAAGGTGGGATCACAGTAGAGAAGAACGCAGCAGGAGAACTAGTGCCAAGAGAATACAAACTGGATGGCGCATGTGCATAGACTACCGGAAGCTGAATGCAGTCACGCGCAAGGACCACTTCCCTCTCCTTTATAGACCAGATGCTTGACCGACTGGCAGGTAAGCCCATTACTGTTTCTTGGATGGATTTTCAGGATATAATCAGATTCCCATAGCTGCGGAGGACCAAGAAAAAACAACATTCACATGTCCCTTTCGGTATTTGCCTTTCCGGCGCATGTCTTTTGGATTGTGTAATGCGCCAGGTACGTTCCAAAGGTTAGTCATGAGTATATTCTCGGACATGTTGGGAAGATGCATTGAAGGTTTTTATGGATGATTTACGGTGCATGGTGACACGTTTGATGCATGTTTAGAAAATTTAGAAAAAGTATTGAAACGTTGCATATCTAAAAACCTAGTCCTCAATTATGAAAAGTGTCACTTCATGGTACACATGGAGTGGTACTCGGCCATATTGTCTCAAGGGAAGGATTAAAGGTAGATAAGGCAAAATAGACTTATTGCTAGTTTGTCGTACCCTACTAATGTTAGAGAAATCAAACCTTTTTTAGGGCACGCTGGATTTTATAGACGTTTCATTCAAGACTTTTCTAAAATATCAACTCCCTTGTCTAACCTTTGCAAAAGATGTGGTGTTTAACTTTCACAGATGCATGTCGCGCAGCGTTTGACACACTAAAGCGCGCACTGACTAGCGCGCCAGTACTACGGGCGCCAGACTGGAACCTGCCATTCGAGTTGATGTGCGACGCGAGCGACTATGCTGTTGGCGCAGTACTGGTCAGCGCAAAGACAAGAAACCACACGCCATCTACTATGCCTCACGCACACTGGATTCCGCGCAGGAATTACACGACCACGAGAAGAGCTGCTGGCCATTGTTTTTGCTCTGGAGAAATTCCGTGCATACGTATTAGGGGCCAAAGTCATAATATTCACAGATCACGCGGCTCTGAGGTATTTAATGTCCAAGAAGGAAACTAAGCCGAGACTTATGCGTTGGTTATTGCTTTTGCAAGAATTCGACATAGAAATCAAGGACAAGAAGGGCTCGGACAACACGGTGGCAGATCACTTGAGTCGTATAGTCAAGGAAGAGGATCAAGGGATCATCACGGAGACCTTCCCAGATGAACACATAATGACGCTGCAGGGTAAGGTACCATGGTATGCTCACATTGTGAACTACCTGGTCACTGGTACGTTTCCCCCATCTTTTAATAAACCGTAGAGATTACGATTGAAGCATGATGCTAGACTATCTTATGGGATGATCCGTACTTATTTAGAATAGGTCCGGACCAAGTACTTAGACGTTGTGTTCCGGATCATGAAATAGCATCAGTTTTAGCTTTCTGCCATGAACATGCATGTGGTGGGCATTTTGGCCCTAAACGGACTAGTAGGAAAATCTTGGATTCCGGATTTTACTGCCACAATTGTTTAGGGACTCATATGCGCATTGCAAAAGTTGCGATAGATGTCAGCGCGTAGGAAACATATCCGCGCGCAATGAATGCCGCAGATGCCTATCATGGTCGACGAGGTATTTGATCTTTGGGGAATCGATTTCATGGGTCCCTTTCCCCCTTCATTCGGTTTGAGTACATTCTTGTAGCTGTAGATTATGTGTCTAAATGGGTTGAGGCCAAAGCTACAAGAAGATGATGCTAAAACTGTTACTGATTTTTTGCGCACTAACGTTTTCTGCCGTTATGGTGTACCCAAGGCACTATCAGTGACCAAGGAACTCACTTTTGTAACAGAATGGTGGCGCAGGTATTAAACACTATGGGGTCCAACATAGAACGTCCACGGCTTATCATCCACAAACAAACGGACAAGCTGAGATTCCAACAGAGAAATCAAGCGATACTTGAGAAGATGGTAAAGCCAACACGCAAAGATTGGAGCCTCCGGTTAGATGACGCGCTATGGGCATATAGGACGGCCTTCAAGACACCAATTGGCACTTCCCCATTCCGACTGGTCTATGGAAAAGCATGTCATCTTCCGGTGGAATTAGAGCACAAGGCCTACTGGGCATTGCGTACATGCAATTTGGATCTGGACAGTGCAGGGCGTGAACGAATGTTGGATTTAAACGAGCTTGATGAGTTGCGCGCAGACGCATATGACAGCACGCGCGACTACAAATTGCGCACCAAACTATATCACGATAAATTTATTCTTCGTTGTTCTTTCAACATCGGTGATGAAGTTTTGTTATTCTCATCTCGTTTGAAGATCATGCCAGGAAAGTTGCGGAGTAGGTGGACCGGACCATTCACCATCACAAAGATCTTTGCACACGGAGCCGTTGAACTCGAAGATGAGAAGGATCATCACCGCTTCAAGGTGAACGGCCAGCGAATTAAGCAGTATCTTTCGGGCCTATTCCACCAGCACAAGAGTTCGACCTTTCACCAGGGGAGTTAGGAGAAGTCCCAGAACCAGACACGCGCACCGCAACCGCGCACGCAAGAACGCGCAACAGAACCGCGCGTCAACTCATCGGACATTGAAGAAATACCACGGCATTGACCAAACAAGGTACTGTCGAGCCAGCGACGTTAAACCACGGCACTTCCGGGAGGTAACCCGTTATTACTATTGCCTTCTTTACTACTTGTGCATAACGTGAGGACACGTTTTTGTTTAAGTGTGGGGGGTAGTAGTACATCTATCTTAGGAGTAGTTAGGTTAAATTTTTTTTTTAGGATAAATTTTTCGTTTTTTTTTAGTTTAGAAAACTGAATGTGAACATCTCAAGAGGTAATTGCGCGAGAAACACTGGCGTGCGCGACCTGTGTGCGTACTCGCGCACCTGTGGTAATTTGTGCTATATGACATATTCTGATTTTTGTTAATTTTTTCGAATTTTGTGTATCTCTTGAGTGGAATAAAGAGGGATGTGGAGCTGATAGAAACGTCCTAGAGAAGCAGTCGATCGAACAAACTTGAGGATCGGTTGTATGGTTATGAGTATTCGTGGAGGTTGGTACTTCGCGGTCAAAGGATAAAAGAGCAAGCTCAGTCACGCAGATGCCGAAGGCGAAACCCTAATGGCGTGACGAGACGGGAAAACAGACCGTCTTCGCTGAAGTTAGTCGCTCAGGAAGGGGCGCGCGGTTGCAAACGCGTGGCCTGACTTGCGCGCGACTGGTCAGAAGCGAGAGCGGGGCGTGGTTCCATAGCTGCTATCCGAAGGCCATGATTGGAAACCGTTCTAGGGAAGAATAAGATCCGGACCAGAAAAAGAAGTATTCAATTCAAAGTTAAAGCTCAAAAGGCCGAAACAATGAAAAGAAGAAAATTGTGCAACAAAGAGTTATCAATCTGTCCGTGAAACAAAGTGAAGCGTCAAAGACGTAAGCTCAGAAACCCTAAGACGCGGATCAATCACGTATCAGAGAAAGCGAATACGAATAACCATGCAATCGCAAATCAAGAAGAATTCGGTGACCGGTGCTTAAAGGACTATCTCCCAATCATCCGAATTGATATGCATTCCACAAGAGAGGTAACACAAGGTTTG
Source organism: Sedum album (assembly GCA_006409495.1). Classification (NCBI taxonomy): domain Eukaryota; kingdom Viridiplantae; phylum Streptophyta; class Magnoliopsida; order Saxifragales; family Crassulaceae; genus Sedum; species Sedum album. The sequence goes on along the minus strand of QZGG01000299.1, from coordinate 6,589 downwards.
AATTAATGACTTAAATCAGTTTTGTGTTGTATAATCACAGTTGCGCAGGTTGTGAGGTGGCGCAGACGTGTGGCGCAGTAAGTCCAATATTCACGCGTGCATTACACAAGAGGTAAGGAAGCCGATTGTTCAGGGACGAACAAGAGTAAGTGTGGGGGATTTGATAGAGTGCTTTTACGCTACTTTAAGTCCTTACACTGCTTATATTCTAACATATTTTAGTATAAGATTACGCTTTTGGTGTAGTTTTGTATTACAGGCTGATTAGAAGAGTTAGAACAAAAAGCAACAAGAAGGCTGAATCTCGGAACAAAAGACAACAAGTGACAACAAAGGACAAAAGACCACTAGCGCGCGAGCACTATGGCGCGCGAGTATGGGTCGCGCAGAAGACAGCAAAACGATGACGTCAGCAGACAGCGAGATATTCGGAACGATGACGTCATCACGCGCAAAGAATATTTCTAAGTTCGGTTTTTGGAGATCATGTATTTCCTAAGCTGATTTTTAGAGATGAAGATGATTTCCTACAGATATTCTTGCCTAAATATTTGTGGAAACCCTAGGAGGCAAGACTATAAATACAAAGCTTCATGGAAATCACAAGTGTGCATACTTGGAGAGAGAAGGAGCAGAATTCCGGCCGAGCCATGCGCGCGAGCTGTCACGCGAGCCTGACGACGCATCACTCAGATTTGCCTTGTTATTTTAGTTGTTCTATAATTATTCTTGAGATGTATTCATTCAGTATGTGTAGCTAACTTACTGAATTCGGTTTGGGTTTGAATCTCTGAATTATATGTTTTGAGGTCTTGTTCTTAAATTGCATGATGAAGTTTAGTATTATTATTCCGAACTCAATTGCATGATAATTAGGTTAGACAATTAAGCGAAGCCTTGCACCGCAAACTTAGTTGTAGAATCTGTTATCTATAGTTAAACTATTAGAGGTACGTGACTGTGAATGATAGGAGTAACACTAGAATAGTGGATAGCTACCTTGACCGGATTCGTGGTTGACAAGACTAGATTGAGTAATAGTATCATACAGACTTTGACCGGAATGTATGTGTAGGTTATTAAGCTGTGACAGGACCTTACCCTATGTGAAAATCACATCATGTATCTTTAGTGACCGAGGATACACATAGAAATTCATAGTGAAGAATCTGAACCGAGCTCATCTTTTGCATAGTTATTAACATCTTTCATACTTGCTGTCTGATTGTGCGCCAGTTACACTTGCGCAATAGTTTTCTTTTCTTTTACTTGTTTGTAGTTAAAAGAAGATTTCTCACCGTTCCTTGTGGATTCGACTCCAGCTTACCAAGACTATACTAGTAGGAGAGCCGGGACAAATTTGCAGCACTCAACGACGTGCTCGTCAAGCGCATACTCTTTCAGTATCGAGTCTCCAGCGCGCCATCCTCTGGGCGGAGTCAGGTTCAGGTTGGCACCCTGTGGCGCCATGTACTCCATTACACGCTGGGCGTTAAACACCAAGCGTTCATCGACCTAAAATTGTGGCACTGGCGCGCCGCTTCCTTGTGCGCTAGACTCTGCACGCGCACGCTCTGACCTGCGCCTACTTCTTCTAGGCGCGACTCGCTCTGGCACAGAAACCTCTGGCGCAGCTCTGGCGCAGAAACCTCTGGCACAGAAACCTACTTCCATCCGCGCGGACCTTTATTCCCTTGTACAGGCGCATCTTTTGGCGCGTCAGAAATTCAGCTCGAACGATGGTGTGCTCGTCTGTCCATGGCTCCATGTGCAGACCACGCAAGAAGTGCGTGATCAATCCTCCGTACAGGAGCAGACCCTTCATGCTCACCACTTCCCAATAGCTGGTGGGCAGGCGCGTGTAGCGCACCTTCTTCCCATAACGTTAGATAATAGAGTCTATAATTAGGTCTGCGGGTAAAGGCTTCGCCTAACTATCTAAACTAGTTATCATGCAAGTATGCTCGGAGTAATAATACCAAACAGGTCATGCATTAAGAATAAAACCTCAAAACATATTATTCATAGGTCAAAGTCTAAACTGAATTCAGAAAGTTAGCTAGACATGCTGAACATATTCATCTCAATATTTATATGAAAAACAACTAGTAAAGACGCAATAGCTTGATTGCGCGTCGACAGTTGCGCGTCTCAGTCTTGCGCCGGCAGCTCTGCGATCTTCTCTTCCAATTTGCTCCAAGTCGCTTCTCTCTGCGCGTATCTGTGATTTCCTTCATGCTTTGTATTTATACTCTTGCCTTCTAGGGTTTCCACGAATAATTAGACAAGAAAATATGTTGGAAATCATTTTTATCTCTAAAAATCAGACTTGGAAATATCTTTATCTCCAAAATCCAAACTTAGAAATATTCTTTGCGCGTGATGACGTCATCGCTCCGGATTTGTCGCTGATTGCTGACGTCATCGTTTTGCTCTGCTCCGCGCGACTCATGAAATGATTGTTGAGTTGTTTTGCTCATCAAGACTCCAAAAAGCAATGAGATAATAACAAGATCAGTTACTGCCAATTCCAAAACAATGAGGGCATCTTCTGCGGGTTGCACTATGTCACTAATCTCTACCGATAATACCCTGATACTCCTCTTGCGTTGTTTATAGTTCCATTCGATCTCATAGGTATAAGAGCAGCATTGTTGTTGTGCCAAGCACTAGAGATTTCAAAGTCACAAAGGAATTTTCTATTAAAATCTTTTGAGTCACAAAGATTTGCATAAGCTCTCATCAACTTCCTTTTCATGACTTGCAAAATGCTCACAATATACACACCTTCAAAAATACTCGTACACCTTTGCAGCATGTCCTTTGCCGAAGTAACAGCCAATATGTCAATATAGCAATCAACAATCTCAAGAGTCGAGCTCCATGCGCTTTTGTGCATCATATACATATAGAGAAGAAAGTTCCATTGAAATAAAATCACACAAAACACAAAGTCCTTGCTTTTCTTATCACATTGCATCCCAAGATACTTATTGAAACTCAATGAAGTCTCTTGACTAAGAAATACGTACAGTCTGTCATCACTGTCAAACCAAGGCAACTTGTTTAACTTTGATGCCATCCTAAACCCTCACAGGCTCAATTTGAATCTTTATTGGCTCCGAATCAAACTCTAACCCAAATATATCCATTGTAGTAATCATGAGACACATTGACGGCCAACAGATGGATACAAAACACACGATCATTATTGAGTGTTTGATGATCGTAATCCATTTTGTATCAACTTTAAGACACACAAGAACATAAAAATCTGCAGAAAGTCTTAGAAACATTACAACCTGATCCTCAGTACCAAACACGTGTAGCTTCTTGTGTATTGAGATAATAACAACCGAATCCAATTCAAAATGGTACCAACCCTTCAGTGACTGAAATTTAATCGAACGAACGCAAGCAGGATATAAGATAATATTTTGAGTAATATCAGGAGGAAACGAAGGAGGCTTGTCAAACCAATACAATAAAAATGGGACACCATTCAACGACCATAAGATGTCTTGAGTCTGTAAGTGACGATATGACATAAAATAGTACAGAAATGTCCCATAAGCATTTTGGCAAACACCCAAGGTGCAAAAACGGAAGACATTATTCAAAGCATACAGTGAAGCAACAATTTCAAATTCCTCACTCCCTTTATCAACATCATAAGTTGTAACATCTTCTTGCAATATTAGTACTATAGAGTAATAGGGAATACATTAGGTTTACTGTATTTCACGGATTCTTCAGATTCAACAAATATATTAGTATCCGATGACTCAAAAGATACCTCAATAGACGGCTCAACACATAAATTAGCTTCCAAATGCTCAACACATACATCAGCTTCAAATGGCTCAATACATACCTCTGTTTTAGATGGAACAACACATAGCTCCGTTTCAGATCCTTCAGATTCAACACTCCCCTCAGATGATTCCGACTGTTCATCTATTGTTGAAACTTCAAAGCTAGAGTTTGAACTTTGATATGACTTTAGCTTGGCAATATTAGAGGTGTAAAGTGGGTTTCGAAGCATATCCGCAATCTTTTGTTCAATCTCATTTAACTTCTTCAAAACAGAATCCCAAGCTTCCGATTGAGTTTTCAGAGTATCAGCTGATTTGAAACGGACTTTGAGATCTATTAGAAAATCCTCCCATGTGAATGAGCGCCAACTACGACGCTTTGATCTTCGAAATATATCAGCACAGTCCAGTACGTTGGACTAGCAGAAAAGTAGCATCACCCGAAATGGTGAGTAATATCACTTAACAGAGTCTAATCAAAAGAACTTTGATCAATTCAAAAAACTCCCTGTAACTAACTAAGGCCCGGAAGAAGACTGACTTGCAAACGTAGCGGACACTTAAAAACCAGAGCCATGAAAAAGCCGCTCATTAACTGATAATGGATTTAGTAAAATAGGTGATTTATTGTAATATCACATTATAAGGGTGGTACCATGAAAAACTTCCAATTATGAAGGTAGTGATGGAAGAAGAGGGATTAAGAAAGAAGAATAGGTTGGATGAGAACAGTAGAGGTGAGAAAATGATTTTATTAATTCTTGTCCTTCTCAAATACAACCAACGGATATTATAGTCTCCACATTCTCACTGTTGTGACAGCTAACGGCTCTCTGGCCCACTACTAGACTCACAGGACGTACTGAGCTGAAGGAAATCGCCTAGAAGGTTCTCGAATGCGTGCTTCTCTAGGTGCAGGTGCACTGACTTGTGGTGTTTCTTCTGCATCATTGCTACCCCCATTGGCAGCAACCTTGTCCTCAAGGTTGAAATTCGGAAACTCTTTGTCAAGTGTGTCAGAAAACTCCCATGTAGCCTCACCAATGGGAATGTCTCGCCACTTCACTAACACTTGAGATTTCCATTGTCCTTGTATCATAACATTTCGTGTTTCCAGTACACGTTCGGGTAATAATAAGGGACGATCACCAATAAACTCGACAGGAAAAACCTGAGTTACTTCCTTTAGATCCCCTACAAAGAGACGAAGCAAAGAGACGTGAAATACATTATGTATTCTCGCAGATGGTGGCAACTTTACTCAGTAAGCAACTGAGCCAATCCGGGCAGTGACTTCAAAAGGTCCATAAAACCGTTTGGCTAGTTTGTGTTTTTGTCGATTTCTAACAGTGACTTGTCTATATGGCTGCAGCTTGATCCACACATATCTCCAACTTTAAACTCTTTGTCTTGGCGGTGCAAGTTGGCTTGTTGTCGCATCCTTTGTTGTGCTCTTCGTAAATTCTCTTGCAGTGTTTCCAGAAGTTGATCACTTTTTACCAAGAGATCTTCGACAGTAGCCATAGATGCAGTGCCCGGAATGTGTTCACTGATGGATGGTGGTGGCCTTCCGTAAACTGCTTCAAAGGGTCTCATATTTATGGATGAATGCCATGCTGTATTGTAACTAAATTCTGCCCACGGCAAGAGCGAAACCCATCCACTTTGCTGATCTCCAACAAAGCTACGAAGATAATCTTCAAGTCCCCTATTCACTACCTCAGTTTGTCCATCCCTATGAGGGTGATAAGCTGAACTATATGCTAACATGGTTCCCTGTTGTTTGAACAACTCTTTCCAAAAGCGGCTTGTGAAAGCTTTGTCGCGGTCAGAAACTATACTTGTTGGAAATCCATGAAGTTTGACAATATCCTTGATAAAAACCGCTGCTACTTCACTAGCAGAGAGCCCATCCTTCATGGCAGAAAAATGAGCATATTTTGTTAGGCGATCTACAACCACCATAATAACTGGTTTTCCAAAGGAAGGTGGCAGATGCGTGATAAAATCCATTGAGATGTCTTGCCATACATGCTCTGGTATTGGCAGAGGAGTCAACAACCCGGCTGGTGCTGAGTTTGCAGCTTTAACTTGTTGGCAGATGGTGCACTGTTTTACATAGTCTTTGACATCTTCTCGCATTCCGGACCAATAAAAATTCTTGTTAATTCTCACAAACGTCCGATGTGCCCCCGGATGCCCTCCTGTTACCGTATTGTGAAACTCATACATAATAAGCTCCTTTAGTGTGCAATCACTTGGTACAACAATTTTAACTGTGTATAACACAATTCCATCCTTTACTTGGTATTTTTCATTTTCACCGGGATTTGCGTTGATCGAAGCAATAAGAGTGACAGCTTTAGGATCCGTAAGGTAATGTCGACGCAGTGCTTCAAGAATTCCATACTCAGGCCTAATAATTCCTTGCAGTGACATGCTAGTGCCATTAGTCATAGCAACACATGGTGTCTTATGAACTTCTAGTAAACTCACATTTTCCTTTTCCACTAAATTGTCACCAGGGTCCTTCACATGTCCCTCATGTAGTCTATATAAAGCATATGCAGGCGCATTTTCTCGACCCGATTTATATTTAACTTCGAAGTCATATCCTAATAATTTAACGATCCAGTGTTGTTGCTCGGGAGTATGAACTGTCTGGGAGAGAATTGACTTGAGTGGCTGATGATCGGTTTCAACAATAAAATGTGCCCCGAGCAAGTACTGTCGCCATATTTGGACCGCCAATGTTAATGCGCAGAGCTCACGAT